>BQKN01000092.1:537541-547866 GCA_022839385.1 Asparagus kiusianus
AAAAAAAAGGGCTATATGACCTTTTCAATTTGTACTTAAACCGTTTTGATAGTTTTTGTTTCATCTTATTTTTTATGACGTACTCAAGTCGGTGATAATTGAGGGTTAGGACTAGCTTTGGATGGATTTAACCAAAATCTAGATTTCACGTAACTGGTGAAAATGATTTGTCACATTCAATAGTTGGTTTACCTTCAGTGAATTGATTAAGTGCATTACCTTATAGCATATAGATAAACCAGTAGCCAATTGCTCCATGGAACTCTAATTTTGAGTTCTAGTCTTTGTCCTATGTTAGGAAACTATCACACTTTATTGTTTTTTTAAATTTATATTGTTTCACGCTCTACATGTAACCATCATTATCATATGATAGAACTAGATATTATTCTAAAACTTAATTTAACAGTAAATTTATGACTCACACATGAAAGAACAGCATATCATATGTTTATTTTTGAAGAAATGATAGAGGATTTGCTATTTGGGGACTCCGGTGGAGATTTGCTGAGTTGTATATTTGAAGAAGAGGAACTCGTTCTGTATTTATGGGCGTTCTACCCCCCTCCGTCCCTAGGTAACCGCCCTGATTTGCCTCTTGATTTTCCTCACGCACGTTACTTTACGTGAGACTCGTTCTGCAATGAATAGAAATCCCACAGATCGTGAGATTTTCCCAACAAACGTATCGAGTTCTTAACGGGTTGGGTAACTATTTGGCCCATGAGGCCAAACCCACTTACATCTCCCACTTGGCCGAAATGGCCAAAATACTTTCCAAGCACACTCCCACTATCCATGGGAAGTTACTCAAGATGTAATTTCATACTCCCACTATCCGTGAGATATATGCATATTTTCACACTAAGTGAATAAGCCGAGTACAACCATTATCCATGATCGTCTCCTTTCAATTTTTTATGAAAGTTTCCTTGACTTAGACATTTCTAAGTCCCATCAAACCAACATGTTTGATGAATGTACCTGCTGGGATACCCTTCGTCAAGGGATCAGCAATCATGTCATTAGTAGGAATATAAGTAACATTGACTTCTTCTTTTTCCACAATATCACGAATATAATGATATTGTATCTCAATATGTTTTCCTTTAGAACTGTTTGCACCACTGTTGATCAAGCTGATAGCTGCTTGATTATCACAGTATATCTCAATTGGTCCATCCACCAAATTGAGATCCAAGTCCTTTAGGAATCGTCTTATCCAAACTACATGAGTAGTGGCCATACTACAGGCTATGTACTCAGCTTCTTGTGTGTATCTTACCACATCCTTGTTTCTTACTACCCTAGAAACAGCTGCACCACCAAAGATAAACAAATGTCCGGAAGTGGACTTCCCGTCATCTTTGTCTCCTCCGAAATCAGCATCAGAGTAACCAAGAACATCAAGCGAGTCTGCTTGATAAACTAACTTATGGTACACAGTGCCTTTCAGGTACTTCAAAATCTTCTTAACAGCCTCCCAATGTGCTAGACCAGGATTACTTTGATATCTACTAACCAAACTCACTGGATATGCCAGGTTTGATCTAGTACACAACATTGCATATATCAAGCCTCCAACGGCTTGTGCATACGGGACACCAAACGGTTTTTGTCCTTCTCCAGGACATTGTTCTTTACACAACCGCTTTCCCATAACCAAAGGTGTTGGTGCAGGATTACAATTCTGCATCCCAAACCTTCTACGTATTGTATGCAAATATCTTTCTTGGTTTAAACTTAATATTCTAGACTTTCTATCCCTAAGGATCTGTATACCAAGAACATAGGATGCATCTCTCATGTCCTTCATCTCAAATTCACTACTAAGTGCTGACTTAATTCTGTTCAGCACTTCTATGTCATTTCCAGCCAGTAAAATTTCATCCACATACAAGGATAATATTGTAAAACTGCTGCCACTCTTCAAGACATATACACAGTTATCCAATTTATTTGCAACAAAACCAAGTTGGATAACAGTATTGTGAAATTTGAGATACCACTGTCTAGATGACTGTTTTAAACCATATAAAGATTTTTTTAATTTATATACTTTGTTTTCTTGTCCTTCAACCTGAAATCCCTCAGGTTGATTCATATATATATTACTTCCTTCAACTCTCCGTTGAGGAATGCAGTCTTGACATCCATTTGAAAAAGTTCCAAGTCAAGATGTGCAAGAATTGCTAAGATAATTCTTATAGAAGAAAACTTAGCTACCGGAGAGTAAGTCTCCTGATAATCTATACCTGCCTTCTAAGTAAAGACTTTAGTAACTAATCGGGCTTTAAATGTATCAATAGACCCATCAACCCGATATTTCTTCTTTAACACCCATTTACATCCTATGGACTTCCTAGCTTCTGGTAAGTCACATAGCTCCCATACATTGTTTCTCTCTATTGAGTCAAGCTCCTTTTTCATGGCTTCCAGCCATTGTTCCGATTCATGTGTGTTCATAGCATCCACATAATTCAAGGGATCAGCTTGCTCATCTATGTCAATGTCTACCGAGAAACATGATGGTTCGCATGAAAACAGATAATAATCATCCATCCATGCAGGTGTTGTTCTGGGTCTTTTATTACCACTAAGGTTGACAGGTTGGATAGGTTTAGCTGGTTGATTTTCCATAGGCATATTCTCATTTAAGGGCCCATCTTCCATTATTGGATGATTTATTTTATCCACTATGTCCAGGTCATCGTTAGGAACATCATCTAAGTCTAGCAGAGGTGGTACTGCCTCTTGAACTTGTTCCCTTTCCTCTAGATTTTCTAGAAAAATAGCATCTCTACTTTCAATGACCTCTTTATCTTCATGGAAGAACCTATATCCTTTAGATTTTTTCAGAATAGCCTATAAATCTACACCTTGAGGTTTTGAGATCCAGCTTATCTCTAACCTGACATGGAATGAGAACATATGCAACACAACCCTATTTTCTTAAGTGACTCAAATCAGGTTTGTGTCGATTCCAAATCTCATATGGTGTTGACTCGACTGATTTTGTGGGAATTCTATTCAAAACATAATTTGCAGTCAGTACAGCTTCTCCCCAAAAATCCTTGGAGAGACCAAAGTATGACAACATACATCTTACTGCATTCATCAATGTCCTATTATTTTTTAGCCACACCATTCTGTTGTGGCGTATAAGGCATAGTGATATGTCTCTTAATACCATAATGAATTCAATAGATTTCAAATTCCTTTGAATTGAATTCTCCACCTCTATCAGTTCTTAACACCTTAATATATCTTCCAAGTTTCCTTTCTACTTCTGTCTTGTATCTTTTAAAACATTCAAATGCTTCTGATTTTTTGTTTAAAAGATACACAAAAGTATACTTGGAATAATCATCTATGAAAGTTATAAAATATTATTTATTACCACGTGTCTTTATGCTTAACGGACCACAAATGTCAGAATGAACTAACTCTAAAAGTTCACTTGCCCTCTGACCTTCAGAAAATGACTTTCTAGTCATTTTCCCTGTTAAGCAGTGTTCACATGGTAATGTCCTTACACCTGCCAGATTTGGTAACAAATCCATTTTAATTATCTGATCTATCTTTCTATTACCAGGGTGTCCTAATCTCATATTCCATAGATCAAAATCAGATAAAAACACGAGAAATAAAGCAAATCAGAATTCTTATTACAAATTTTAGGTTTTACAATAGATAGACAGAACAAATCATGTTCGGGTACAAACTTGCCCATAGCAAACACTTTCTTGTCTTTCCCAATAGAGACCTTATTGTTGTAAAACCTAACTTCAATGCCTTTCTTCAGGAGGGCTGGGACGGAGATCAGATTACGTCTTATGCCAGGTACGTAAAACACTTCCTTGAGAACCATGATGCTGTCCCCAAGATCCAATCTGTACGAACCAATACCTTCGACATCTAGATAGGTATTGTTCCCCATGTAAATCCTTTGATCTCCCTTCTTCAGCTCCTTGAAGTCGCATATCCCTTCCTTCGTCTTTGCAATATGTCGGATAGCTCCCGAATCAATCCACCAGCCACCAGCGTCAGTAGTTGCAGCATTGTACTCAATGACGCTGATGAACTCCTGCTTACCAGATCCTCCTTGTTCTGGGCATTTGGGACCGCCCTTGTTCTTTGCTTGTGGACAGTTGGCTTTGAAGTGGCCGAACTTCCTACAGATATAGCATGATCCAGGAGGTCCTTTCTTACCGCGAGCACGTTGCTGGCCAGGTCCTTTGAAGGAAGGCTTGACAGGTCCAAAATGATGAGTTCCTTGTGCCTTGCGATAGTGAGCTACATTTGCTTCTTCTTGTTGCACAAGGTTCACATCTGAACCTTTTCTCCTAGCTAGTAAATCATGTTCCATTGCTAACTGAGCTGGCAAGTCAATAACACATTTAATGGTTCCATTAAGCCTAAGAGTTGTGGCAGCCATATCTAGTGACGGTGGCAAGCTATTCTAAATAGTTATCACCTGTAATTTCTCAAGAATTTTAGATCCTGCTGAAGCTAGGTCCTTAGCCATGACAATCATCTTGTTCACATGTTCGGTAACATCTTCACCTTCTTGCATACGGCTTGAATTAAATCTATGCATCAAGAGCTGTATGTTCACCTCAGAGGTAGTGTCATACTTCTCTTTAACTGCAAGCCATATTTCCTTAGCCGTATTATAGTTTTCAAAAATTTTGATTAAACTATCTTTCATGAACATTAACATTAGGCTTTTAGCCTTATTGTCCTTAAGTTGCCACTGATCAAACTCCTTTTTCTGAGCGTCAGTAGGATTATCACCAAGAGTTGGTGCTGAAACATCTAGGACACTATCTAGATTGTCATGGATAAGTCCATACTTAATCTTCCTATGCCACATATCATAGTTTGAACCATTAAGACGTTCTATCTTTGCCGGTTCAGATGCAATCAACTTACTAACCATGATGATAATTCTGTTTGATGGTTTAGAAAGAATAAATTTCTATTGTAAAAAATAAAACTAATTGATGCAAAAAATATGTGTCAAGAACAGCAATTCAAAAAATTAACTAATTAAAAATTAATAGTAATTGATGCTAAAACTAACTTATAAAACTAACTTAATTAATTGATACTAAAACAACAAATTTTTTTTTAATTATAATAACAACAAGATTAATTCCCAAGGTACTAAATAAACTGTTAATTACAAGAAGTAAATAAATTTAATCTCAACTGTTAATTTCAACTGTAGCACTTTGATGAAATCTGCAAATTCAGGATTCTTGTATGAAATTACTAGCTAATTATAGAATATTACTAGAACCATATAAAATCAGCCATAGAAAGAAAACAATTATTTCTATCCTATTTAACAGACCCCTTACGTTTCAAGCAGACCCTAAAATCTAAAACCAGAAATAAAGGTTAAAACCTCACAAAAAAACACAGTAAAAAGAGATGAGAAAAGGATCGATGCATCCAAGAGAAGTCGGATACTTACAGTGAAGAGAAAAGAAATTTAGGAGGGTTGAGTCTAGCAGGAGGGCGGCTATGTACGGGCGGCGACGCGGATCAGCAGGACGGGCGCTGGTCAGGGCGAGGATGTAGGGCAGCGACGCGGGTGTTGGGCGGCGACGCTGGTCGGCGGGACGGGCGCAGTTCGACGGAGATCGAAGGATGGCTCCGATTAGCAGAGATCAGAGAGAGGAGGGAAGCAGCTCGATTGGGCGGCTGATCGGCGATTGCAGAGATCGGATGACGGCGCAATTCGAGGCGGCGAGCAGTGCGGCGATTGAAGGGAGGGAGGTTGGGGTTTTTGTGGAAAAATCGAGAATTGGGGTTTTGAAGACTGTGGTTTTTGGGGAAGAATCGGGAACCAGCTCTGATACCAGTGAAGAAACGAGAGAGGAATTGCTATTTGGGGATTCCGGTGGAGATTTTCTGAGTTGTATATTTGACGAAGAGGAACTTGTTCTGTATTTATGGGCGTTCTATCCCCCCTCCGTCCCCAGGTAACCGCCCTGATTTGCCTCCCGTTTTCCTCACGCATGTTACTTTACGTGAGACTCGTTCTGCAACGAATAGAAATCCCACAGATCGTGAGATTTTCCCAACAAACGTATCGAGTTCTTAACGGGTTGGGTAACTATTTGGCCCATGAGGCCAAACCTACTTACAATTTTAAGCTAAATTCAGAAAACTCCTTTAACTTTGCACAGTTAATATCAGATAAACCCCTATAACTTTCAAAATATCAAAAATCATCTGTTAAGTCTATGGTTTTTCTGAAAACCCCCATTTTAATACCCCCCCCCCCCCCCCCCCCCCGTGCCCAACCCCTTACCCTATACCCTAAAAAAAACACCCTAATTTTTACCGATGATGTGAAAACTGTAATATTTTCACCTCCAAAGATGTGCATATTTTTTAGGGTTTTCACTATATATGATTTCTAAGGTTTTATGCAGTGTCTTGCTTATGAGGGAACGAGTCTATTCTTTTTTCACGTTTCTGTGACATCATAAAGGGGCGGTCTCGTTGATAGGAGATACAGTTACAACTTACAACAACAAATGTTTCAGGCAAATTTATATTTTCAATGTTCGCTAAAAAACAAGTTATATAGTTGGAAATTTTAATTACATTTACATTTTGCACAAAATTAGAGATTGAGCGTAGGTTGTAACTAATATAATTAGATGCGAAAAGTCCTAACAAGTCCTCTCCTTAAAAATTGAAATTAAACCTATCAAAAAAATTATTACAATTAAAAATTAATTTCACATCATTAAGTTGATTATTTCCACTCAAATAATGTTGATCATTTTACAACCGCAGATAATTAAATAAATGCTTGATTTTCAAAATGTGCTAATCCAATTACTTTTGTCAAAAGCTGTGTGAATTGGTTAGAAAATATATACTATAAAATACATTGTCTAAAAGCTGGATGGCTTTTTCGTTTTTATTCCGGATTTAACCTTCATTTTTCAATTTATTTTCAATTTTAACATCTGAATTTTGTTTTGAACCCGAGGGTATTTTAGGGGGTCTAGGCCAATTTTCATCATTCACTATTGATACCTCTTTTGCCCTTTGGTTGTTTTTTTCTCTCTGACGGAATGGGGAACAGGGCTAGGTGAGGGGCAGTAAGAGGGAGTGGTTCGGATTTATTGATTCGTACTTGAGTCTTGGGCTTCTGGATAAAAACAAAAGGGAAAGCCAGCCTCTTCCTCCTCCCGATGCATCCCCTGCATTAGTCGGCAACTCCCCCTCCTTCGTCGCCTCCGACCTCTGCCGTCAACCACCTCCTCTCCCTCTCCCTCACCTTCACCCCCCAAACCCTAGCCTCCCTAGCCGTGGACCCCGCCACCCCCTCCGGCCCTCGCCCTCCTCCGCCCTCGCCCTCCACGACCTCGACGACCCCCTCGACGTAGTCTCCCACCTCCTCGACCTCTTCTCCTCCCCCAGCCGTTGCTAGCTTCAAGTCGGAGAAGAATCACCGCATGCATGGTTTGCTTGAGAATACATCTGCTCGAGGTAAAAAAATTTCACCTTTTTCTATTATTTCAAGTTTCCTTTCAATTTTCTTTCACTTTTTTATTTTCCCTTTCAATTAACTTGAATTTGGTGTGATATTTGATGATTTCAAAGTCTGGTTGCATGTTTCCACCATATAGATCTATGAACTGTAATTTTTTCTTGATTGATTTTTCAATGGTAAATCAAGAACAAATAATGGGTTCTTTGATGGGTTGCAATGTGAGGAGAGGAAGAAGATGAACACGTAGAGGAATAATTAGGAGCTGTGTTTTTTTACACAAAGATCCAGTTACTTTTGAAATTTGAATAAAGAATGTAAAACTCCTCATTTCTGTGTGTAAAAGTTGTTAATTTCTATACAAATCCAATTAATCATTTATAATAGTTTTATTTTGCATCTAGCATAACGTTTTATAAATTTGTGAATAATCATGTTATTACAGGATTCATGTGATCTTTTCCTGTCAAATAGATATTTTTCATGTCAAATTAGGTGCGTAGTTCATAACAGTTAAAATAATCATGTTTTTTTTTTGGTCAATGAAAAAATTTGTATTCATTCACCAAAGTAATGAGTTTTAAGTACATCAAGATCCTCCTATGTGAGATATCAAAAATTATAAAATATCAGAGAATATCATCCATCTATCTATTTACAGGGAACTAATCCAATCTTTGAATTCTTCCGGCAATGAGCTGTTGAGGATAATGATTAGTATATCCATTTTGATCTCCTTCACCAACTGATCCTTGTTTTTGCATTGTTGCTTGAAAATCCTGCTATTCCGTTCACACCAGATTTTATATAGTGTGGAAGAAAAAGCCAACCTCTTTACTTTCACTTTGAACCCTTTGCCTCTAAGCTTGGTACAAAACCAGTCAAGAAGACAATTCCAGCTGCAAGATTTCCATTTAAACTGTAACCAATTCATCACCTGATTCCAGACTTCGCTAGAAAAGGGACAGCTAAAGAATAAGTGGTCCCTGCTCTCCAAACCTGAGTTTGAACATAAACTGCACTTGTTTTCTGTCACAATTCCTCTCCGCACCAGTCTATCCTTTGTTAGCAACCTATCTTGGATAGCGAGCCAACAAATAAGAGAATGCTTTGGATAGTTCATGCCCCCCCCCAAACAGTATTCCGCCATTGCACCTTGCTGACATTGGGGGAAAGAATCCTGTACAGGGAAGAGAGTTGAACCTTGGTGTTTTTATAGCATGCAGCAATGAGGTGACTTAGGTTGGCTTCCCCTCCACAGTGAATCAGTGAACTGTCTCTATTCTTCAACATTTGTTTCCATGTCCATGAATCCCCATTTTTTGCCTGCACTTGCCAAATGCTTTTGTCTTTTAAATAGTTTCCATGAATCCATCTAATCCACAGCAGCTCTTTGTTGACATGTATATACCATAAATTCCTCAAAGCTGAGGCTCTATTCCAAATTACTGCAGAGAAAATACCCAGGCCTCCTTGATCCTTGGATAAACAGATTTTGTCCCATGATACAAGTGCAGTTTTGAGAGATTGATCTTTATTCCCCCACAAATAATTTCTGCAAAGTTCATCAATTTTATGAAGGACTTTCATAGGTAAAATATAACTTGAAGTCCAATAGATTTGAACTCCAAGTATAACACTTTTTATCACCTGAATTCTGCCAGCATATGATAAAGTTTTGCACTTCATCCAGTTCTAAAATTGACCTGAAATTTTATTGAGGAGAGGGAGGCAATCTACATAGGATAGCCTTTTGTGTAATAAGGGAACTCCAAGATATTTGATTGGCCATACCCCTTCTTTAAAACCCAGACAGTCTCCAATTGATTTTTTGATAGAATCAGATACACCTCCATAGAATATTGAACTCTTCTCAGGATTTGCTTCAAGCCCTGTGGCAGCACTGAAATCACTCAAGCATTGATTCAAGTTTTGCACTGAGAGAATATCTCCTTTTGCAAATAAAAGAAGATCATCCGCAAAAACAAGATGGGTAATTTTTAATTTCCCACATCTAGGATGGTACTTGAAATTCTTTTCATTCTTCAACTTATCCAACCTCCTAGATAAGTATTCCATCCCTAAGATAAAAAGATAAGGAGATAGAGGGTCTCCTTGCCTCAGACCCCTTTCCCCTTTGAAATAACCGTGGAGGGTACCATTTAAAGAAATTGAAAATTTTGGAGTAGAGATACAAGCCATTATCCATTTTGTCATCTTGCTAGGAAAGCCTAGACCCTGCAGCATATCCTCCAGAAATTCCCAGCTGAAAGTGTCAAATGCTTTCCTTATATCAATGTTGAGCATTACTCTAGGTGAAATATGCTTCCTCCCATAGTTTTTGATCAACTCATGTGCAAGCAGAATGTTGCTAGATATTTGCCTACCTTTCACAAAGGCACTCTGAGCTTCATTTACCAAATGACCCATAACAGTTTTTACCCTGTTTGCCAAAATTTTTGAGATGATTTTGTTATTATATGTTTCGTGGGATTTTTTTCTTTTCAAACAGGTATTTTTCATGTCAAATCAGGTACATAATTCATAACAGTTAAAATAATCACGTTATTACATGTTTCATCCGATTTTTTATGTCAATTAGATATTTATGACGAATTCGGCTATTTACTGGTTTTTCATGTTATATTTGCACTTTTATTTTTGGTAAGATTACCTCCATTAACGATCACAAACAAATTTGTCTTTACTGAGTGGTAAACTTACCATGGTTACCATATACATTTTTCCCTACACACTTTAATATCAACCAAATACAAGAAAAATGAAAAATGTCTAATCACTA
>BQKN01000092.1:557866-583311 GCA_022839385.1 Asparagus kiusianus
TTTTGGTTTTTGAGTTTGAAAAGATGTTAATATAATATCTAACATAATATATTAAATGTAATTAATATAGAGTTATTATCAACATGCTTATTATATTATACTATACTATACTATATTATAGTTAATTTAATATATTAGTAATATTTATTAAATAATATAAAAATATATAAATAAAATATCTTATATAATAATATAATAACATATTAAATACCAATATTTAATATGTTAATAATATATTATATAATAAATAAATAATAATAAAATATAAATAAACTAATAAAAAAGTTATTTTTCTCCACCCATTAAAATAATAAAAAATAATAAAAAAGATATATATGAAAAATGGGTATGCTTGGTGTTGATACTCGTGAACAAACAGTTGATGGGGGTTTCACGCAGTCGGATGCAGTTTCAATCCTGGCGATGGTGGAGAAGAAGGAGAGGATGAATGTTGGGGCCAGCTCCTCCTCCGACTTTATGTCTGATTCTGAGCGCGCATGGTGGACTGATAACATGCACATGTAAGAATCGCAGGAATACGGGGCTAGTTTTCTCCGTGGTACCTCCGACGGTCAAGTCAGTTGATGAACTTAGGGAGAAATTGTAGAGAGGCCCATGGGCCATTGAGGTCCTTGCAGGGGGTTTAGCTGTTGGAAGTACTAAAAATACAAAAGAGAGAGTAAAGCTCAGGTGTCAGAAGAAGTTGCCCAAAGAAAAAACTTCTTTGGCTTTACTTTTCTTACCTCCCTTTATAGCCCACTTGCCTCTAGGAGCTTGACCCTTGGCTTTTGTTGACTATGCACAGGAGGCGGTTTGAAAGGTGGACAGACAGGCTACTGAGTCATCTTTCTTCCTCCAGGTGTTGGTAGGCAACTGGGAGAGAAGTCACTCGGTATCAAGGGAGAGAAGTCTTTTCAGTGCTCTGAGTTTGTCAGAGTAGGTAAGGTGTAGGGTAGGTCGGCTGTGTGGTTGTCCTTCTTTCTCTAGGTGGCGGCTGGCGATTGGAGGAGAAGTCATTTGTACACAGGAAAGCATTATGGCGATCTTTTGGGAAATGACTTGTAAGCCGAATAAGCGGCTCGTGCCGGAGATCTTTGTTAGAGCGTATATCTTGATGAGACTGGTCAATGCTGTAGCTTCGAGTGACATTTGAAGTGATCCCGGTCGGATCTTATCCCTTTAGTCAAGGCGGGTTGATCCGTGAGCCATCTTTATGATTTGGCAACCCAACAGTCGAGTGGACTTTAGGTCGGGCGCGTAATCAAGTCGTCTGCTCGAGGAGTCGTCTTATTTGTGAGGGAACGACTGATCCCGTTCTTCGAGTCGGTCATGATGACCTGTCGGTCGGAACAAGGCTTGTCTGATCGTCTAGTCGAGGGGCTTGGCTCTGACTGTGCTTTTGAGCCTCTAAAGTCGATTCGGACCATAGCTTGCTTGGGCTTATGCAAGTATTCTTCTTGTACTTCTATTTTGTTGCGACGAATACCATAACACTTGGTACCAAGCACAAGTTTTTGTGCTTGGTAGTACGGTGACATATTTCCCTCCACTCATTAAAATCGGGGTCCACATTCACATGAGTTCGAGAGTGATTGAGAATTAGAATGAGTGGATGGGAATATGATCTCTCACTACCAAACACAAAATTTGTGATTGGTACCAAGCATACCCATTCCTCTCTCTCTCTCTCTCTATATCTCTCTCTCTATATATATATATATATATATATATATATATATTACAACAGCAACAATAATAAATAAGTCTTTATCTCAAATATTTGAGGTCAAGTATATGAATTTTAGTGCTTCATTTCTTTCATTATGAGTCATCTTCTCTTTTAAGTTAACCATTATCATATCTTTCTTAATTACTTCCAAGCAAGTTCTCTTAAGTCTATCTCTATATCTTTTTGCCCCATTAACTATAATATTGTCACTTTTCCTAACGGGTGCACTATAATGTCTCCGTTGTATGTATCCAACTTACCTTAGTTGATTAACTCTCATTTTATCTTTAGTAAGAGTAACTTCTAATTTATTACGAATGCGTTCATTTCTTATTCTATTTTGTGTGTTTGAATAGTTTTTTTTAAGAAAGGAGGGGAGGCGTGGGGAAGGTTATAATGCTAAACATTCAAAATTTATGATTGTTTATGTTTTTGGGTTTTTTTTATTCAAAACCACCACAAAATATAGTGGTTTTTTGGAGAACCATCGTAATTTTTTATTTTCATAGAAATGCCACAAAATATGTTGGTTTTTTTTTCTGAAAAAGCACCACAAAAATTTTATTTTTTATAGAACCACCATAAAAATATAAATCTTTTACAAAGTCCCACCAAGTCATAGTTTACATAAGTATTTTGTTAAATAATAGTATAAAATAACATAAATACCCATTATGAGAAAATTTTAGAGAGGATGAGTGAGAGTATTAAGAGGGAATTAAAGTTTTTTTAAGGGACTTAACAAAGTTTTAGAGGGAAATAAGGTATTTATTTTGTTTTGTTTTGTTTTGCTTTGCTTTTTTTTTTTTGATAATGAGGCTACTAGGATTGAGCGTAAGATAGTAGGAGCCATATTGGAACCTTCCAACAATCTGGGTCATTAATGATGCTCAGGTTTTTTTAGGTTTGAGAAAATATAATAGTAGATTAGTGGCTCCCACCATGAGGATATTTTAGGGATTTAGCGTATTATTTAGTGTAACATGATATATAGATGCAAAATTATAATTTGGTGGAACTTTGTTATTGATGCATATTTTTATGGTGGTTCTATAAAATAAAAAAGTTGTGTGATTCTCTGAAAAACCACTACATTTTCTAGTGATTCTATGAAAATAAGAAATTTTGTGGTGGTTTTCCAAAAAGTCACTATATTTTGTGGTGGTTTTATATAAAAAACCCTACATTTTTTTAGTAAGTGAAGAGAAGTGTTGAGAGGGTTAAAAAGAAGTAAATTTTTTTACTTTTCTAACCCTCCAAAAGTGGACAGATTGGGAAGGGATGGATTGATTGAGTTTTAAGTGATCTTTTCCTAAAATGTCAAGGAGTGCTGCTACGAGGACCCAAAATATGGGACCAAGGGAGGGGACAGGTGATGTGTCCCCTCCCTATTGCATAATGAGTTGATCATGCCAACTCATTATGCAATAGGGAGGGGACACATCACCTGCCCCCTCCCTTGGTCCCATATTTTGGGTCCTTAAATCATTTTTCAATGTCAAGATTACCCCTAAACTTAAGTTATATCTGTCATTAGTTTTCCTCCCTTCCTATTCCCCACTCTAAACAGACACAATAATAGTAATCCCTCTCTTCATCTAGTTATCTATTCAAACACAATTAGTTCCATCACACCCCACCCTTTCCACTCCCTCACTTTGGGATTACTATAATCATTGCCCTCCCTTGGCCTCTCCATTTTTATATCCAAACCAACTATACGTATAGTCGTAAAAACCATTGTAACATTGAATTTCTGCTATACTCATTCTTTGTATATGTTTTTTTAAATTGCCCGGCCAACAATTTGATTTATAAAGCATTGTTAGTCTCATTTCTACTTTACTCCTTTTCTTGCACATGTTTTTCATATTCAGTCCGAGCATAAAAGTCATGACACAAGAGAGTCCAAAATGTGTCTAAATTATATATGTTGACTTTTTAATGTTAACGACTAAATTTTCGAACTTATCATTAAGCAACCTCTTCATTAGTTCTCCTTTGGACTTTTTTTAGTCTCATAAGATAGTGCTGTATTAAACCTATATTGGTAGGTCGGTCAGAAAATGATACTAAGGTTTTCAACTTTAACAGCATACTCATTCTAAAGTCATTTGTGGTTAACAGCTGGATCCAAATCTAATGTTTTACAATTGATTTTGTCGTATTATTAACTACAAAATGCATCTTATTAATTGAATTGTGAAGAACCGTAGATTAAGATCGTTTATGAAATATAAAACTATCTATCAAATAGCGATTCCGTCGATATGTCCGAGTGGTTAAGGAGACAGACTCGAAATCTGTTGGGCTTTGCCTGCGCAGGTTCGAATCCTGCTGTCGACGAAATTTATTTTGAAAAAAAATGAGAAGGGAGGAAAAGAACGAAAAGAGAAGGAATATATATATATACTTGCCATTTTTCAAATTTTCATGAAATACTTACAATTACTAACTCATACTTCAATACATATTATAACTATTGCCAATCATAACAAACTATACAGATCCAAAACTTTACGTATTTAAGAATAAGGTGGGCAAAGAATATTGAAAAGAGTAAATTATACGGGGGTTTGGCAGTTTGAAAGTGGATTAAAAACATGTAAGTTATATTTTTTTTATGAATGACTTTCACATTCAGGTCAATATATAAGTAAAATATAGTGTTTATTTGAAAAAAATTACTGTTGAAAGTTCGATGTAAAGATGATGTGATAAAATAGGATAAACTAGTAAATTTGTTTAAAATAATTTAATTAAAATTGATTATCATTTTTGCCACTTTTATGTGATTTGCCAATTTTTTAAGGGAAGTCAAGATTATATTTGTAATAATCCATTTTTTAGGTGCAAATCAATTCATTTGGAGGCCCACATGAGAACATGATTGGAATAAAATAAAATAAAATAAAAACTCATCCTAGAAAATCCTAACAAACCTACTAATCTCTCTCCACAAATCTCTCACTTAACTTCTCTTATCTCCCCACTAAACAAATTCCTCCACTAATCTCTCCTTTTAAACCCCCCTTCCAAATTTTTGTCTCACGGGAAAAGAGAGAGCATGCATTTTTGTTCACGAGAGAGAGAGAGAGAGAGAGAGAGAGAGAGAGAGGAAAAAAAGAAATGAGAGAGGAAAGCAATTTTTGGTTCGACATTAATCGGTCAGCATTCTTTTCCTCAAATATTATTATTATTATTATTATTTGATTTCCCTTCATGCAAACATTTCTATCCATTTAGTATTTCATAACTGTGACACCCCTGGGTTCACACAAGGCTGCAGTCCAAGGTGAAACCAAGAATGTTAAACCTGCCATGCACCATATCGTGCAACAACATATTTCACCATCACAATTACTATCTCTCTAGTAGAGTCAAATAACAGGTATATGTACAAAAGCAAGTAAAAGATAATACAAGAGTCAACTGATGAAATAATAGAGATCAAATTAATATTTCATCATCTAACATACTGAAGTATAAGTCAATGTCTGAAATGAATATACTGGAGTTCTCGACAAGTCTCAAATACATAAAGTCTGAAAAAGAGGAAATAAGGCACACCGCCTTTACAACTTCTAGATATAAACTCTCAAAATGACTAAACAAAACCTACAGTGGAGCTCAAAAGTAAAATATAACTATAATAGAATAGCCGAAGCTAAAGTGCCTCGCCATCAACCTGCGACTCTCTGGGCTCCTGGCTCGTTACCTGAAAGGGGGAGGGACAACGAGTATCAAAGCGCTAGCGAGCAACATCACAACCAACCCCAAGGGAAAAGGGCTCGTTGTAGACAGAAAATACAGTTATAACATATATATAAAATCACAAATCCTATTTAGGTAATTACAATATGAACATAAGTACGTCGAGCGAAATAATCCAAACAAGGAAACCCTCATGTATATACCATGTAGCTCAGATTGTAAGTACCTATGTATAAGAGGATTTTAGTATTTAGGAAGTTACAACACGAGCATAGGTATGTCGAGCGAAATAATCCAAACAAGGAAACCCTCATGTATATACATTGTATCTCAAATTATACATCCCTAATTACCAAACCCAAAATCTAATACAAAAACATTAGTAAAAGAAGGCAAACTCATCTCAGACTTAATTACGGTATCGTGTCCCAACTCATATAAATGTCGTGTCCAGCCTATGCAAGTATAGGTGTCAACTCTCAGGTACCGTTTGGCAAAGGGTTAAGTAAGAGGTTAAGGAGACTTAATCCCTTCTTAACCCGCCAAACACAAAAAATCTTTACAAGGGTTAAAGTGAGTTAACCTTTCATAATTTGCCAAACATAAAAAATATAGAAGGGTTAAGTTAACCCCTCTAGAGGGATTAAAATGAGTTAACCCCTCAAAATGAGGGGTTTACTAATACTCCTATTTAGAAGGAATAAGAGTTAACCATTCTAATTATAAAGAAAATAGTCAAAATCATTGTTATTCCCAAACACTAAAACTGATCACAAGGACTAAAATAAAACTTATTTAACGGGTTAATAATTTAGTCCTTCAGATTATCGAATGGGCTAAGTACATTAATCATTCTCTTTAACCCTTATCCTTAACTCTTTGCCAAACGGGGCCTCAAGGTCTAAACTGATGTAGTGGATGTCCAACACATGGACTGCATATGAAAACTGTCCAACACATGGACTGAAAGTGATAAATGTCCAACACATGGACTACACATCATAATTGCCCAACGCATGGACTATATGAGTTATATGAACAGATGCATATACCCTAATTTCTCATGTGTCTCGGTGCGCAAACCTAACCTCGTGTCCGCATGTCATCTCACATGTAAAGATACATGTTATACATAAACATCTAATACCCGTCATTTGAGTCGACTCCTCGTTCGTATTTAAGCACGCAGAAACAATGAACAAACATAAACAATTTCAGATAAACTGAAATAACTCAAACAAATTCAAAACTGAAGAAATACAAAAGAAGAAAACTCCTCATTAGTCGACTCATTGGTCGACTCATCAGTCGACTCATAAGTCGACCAGGCAAAACACAAAACTAAAGTTTTCCCCATCAGTCGACTCATTGGTCGACTCATCAGTCGACTCATGAGTCTACTCATTGGTCGACTGAGCAGAAAATCTCCAGTTTTCTGCTTTCGATGATTATCTGCAAAAACGTTAACTAAAGTTCTCTTTAATCATGTCCAGTAATATATTTGCGATTCTAACTCATGTGTAACAACAAAAACTAAAGGCGTTTGCATGTGATCACTTACATAAAAACCTTAATTATATCAACATGTTTAAAAACATATTGAAAACAGTAAATCACATTGAAACTCATGTTTAAACAAATTTTCAGATCTGGATCTTAATTTACAAATTTGTTTGTGAGTTTTTTATAACTGAAAAATATAGATCTTGCATCTCATAATGTAAAGTATCTATTTTTATGCACAAAATATGTTTTAGGCTCAAAATCCGAAATAAAAACTCAAGCAAGCTATACAAACAATGGGTGTAGGATTGGGCAAGATGTTACTCACCTCTGATGTGCTGCAAACTCCTGAATCCGATGAGAGGACGATACCCCTTCGACCGCACCATAAAATCCCGCTGAAAACTCCTCCGAAACTCCTCCAAAATCACCAAGTACGAATCTAGGGTTTGAGGGGAGAGGGAGGCTAGGGTTTTCTCTGGGGTCTGATGAGTCTTGGGGTCGGTTTCAGGTAGGAGAGTTTCTTATGAAAGCGGTCAAACCCGAAACAATCAAACCGAACCCGCAAAAGAAAAGAAAAACTTAAAATCAGCTCATCAGTCGACTTATTGGTCGACTCATGAGTCGACTTATTGGTCGACTCATCAGTCGACTCATTAGTCGACTCATGAGTCGACTCATAAGTTGACTGAGCAGATGCAAATTTCCAGATTCGTGCATGTTTTGTTATTCAGCCAAAACCAATGCACAAAACTCTATGAAACCATACTCATACATGTCTAACAACTTGCCATCAAGTATATCCATAAACTCAAGTCATTTACTACAAATAGAATTATTTATCATTAATAATTCACATATACTTCTAATAAAATACGGGGTTTTTCAATAACCAGCTTATGAAATAAATATTTCTTTAAAGGGATCATAATGAATAGTTGCTATATAGTTTCAAACACTTTTATTATCTTAATATGGAAGGGACAGTCTGAGATCCTTTATGCAATATTTTGAAGATATCATCTTTATCTTTCTAATTACCTTTCATTTATTTCATTAGAATAAATATCCATAGTATGATTAGAATAACTTGTGCTTGTGTTGGTTATATTGAGATCTGGGCGTGATTTGGGATTTGATAAGTTTAGAGCTTATGTTTACTTTAGCGCTTGGTTCTATTTGTAAATCTAGTGTAAAATGTAAGACAAATTTTAGGGGATCCTATTTATATTACTAATTACTATGTGATAGAAACTATCATTATGTTGCTTGTGATACAATCGAAGGCCCAAAATTAATAACCTAACATTGATAGCGTGATAAAACACAAACAGTTGGTATCAGCCCTTAAAATGTTATGTAGAGGTACCATTTTTGCTAATAGCTTGTGAATTTCTTGTACCAATGTTTGCATCCAGCCCATTAATCTTAGTCCCGAGATTTCTTTCCTTCCCTTCCATGTTTATTTCATTCAGCTATTTGAAAATATAAAATTTACTCTGTGTTACATGATTGTTTTCTATTAGTGTTGCTCTTTTCCTGTTTAGTTCTCCTCTATTGTCATGACATTTTTCTTTTTGTCTTAACACTTCAAATCATCCAGACATTTTCTTGGGCACTATGTCTATAATTCGGTTTATTAATATGAAACTGACTATCTATACTTAAATAAAGTTAAACATCCATGTCAGAGTCCATTAACTTTTAAATAGGAACATTCCGGGGACTAAATTCAAAAACATGAAAGTTTGGTGACCAATATTAATAATATCTATTAAAATATATCTTTGAATACTAATCAGCTTGTTTACTATGTACTCTCCTTACACCCTCATGTTCTTTCCATAGTCACGAGATTACCATGTATCTCATTATCTTGTCTCCCGGGAGTATTTTATTTGGCTTTCTTGATAACATTGACTTATTTGGTACTGAAATTGGAGATAACGTGAAATATCACAATTAGATTAAAACCTGGTTTATACATATAGTACTTATCTTGTTTGATACTTTACTTTGATGTGCATGACTTTATGGAAAATTATTGATTGATCACCTAGTTGTCTTCCAATAGGAGAAGCTGTACATGAAGACGACTTCTGTTAAAATGTGATTTATAAGCATGCTTTCATAGCATGGATATGCTCTCGATATCGATATCCTGATATGAGATTTTTTCCCTTGGCTATTATTATTGTAGCATCGACTAGACGATGCACCCATCTTGATTGGACATGTTCTGGATCACGGTTATTTTTTATAGTTTTACGAAAATCGTTCCATGGTAACTCTGTGGTTAGTACACAACATTTCATGCACAATCATTTAAATTAAACTGACAAATATGGGGTTTATAAAGGGGAATTGGATGGAGAATATATAAGGTATATAAACGGGCTCATGCGCATTCCTGATATCTTGAGTTATATATACAAGGGCCAATGGCCAATACTTGACTTGAAGCCGTGTTCCCGGGACATGTTACGGGAAAGACCGATTTATATACATGATACTATTCTCCTCAAATTCAAATAACATGTAAAATAAGAATAATGTATTTATATGCTTTGTGATAGATTTGGCATGCAAGACATGTCCTGGATGAGGTATTGGTAATGTATTTTTTATCTCTTGTTTATAGGATTTTGGGGGTTGATATTTAGTGATTTACACTTTGAGATATATGATATATTTATGAGGGTTTCCTTGTTTGGATTATTCACTCGACGTACTCATCTCGTGTTGTGGGTTTCTAAATCTTAACTCCTTTTAGCACAGAGTATAAGATATATGCTTTGTGGTAAACCATGTTTCATATCTAAAATTAGCGACTTTTTCTTTATCATCTTTAATTGAGATTCCATCTTTTCTTTATACATGCCACATACACTTACACGCACATAATTTCCTCATTTTACATGCTTGCTGAGAGTTTTCTGACTCCCCTGGGGTTTGTGTGCCCTAAACTCGGGGATCGTTCTTTCTTCGTAGGACCGAGATTTCTTTGGGGATCAGGCCCAGTGGCAGTGATCACATTCTGTCATATCACACTCTCAGCTTCAGTTTATTTAGGTAGTTATTTCTTTTAGACTTTTTCTGTAATCACATGTGGTTCTCCAGACTATGATGTATTTTTTATCTTTTCTATTTTGGATAGTTGTGGACTTGTAGTAGAACTCCGTCTTTTCAAATATTTATTTATCTATCTATTTTCTTAGATACATGCTCTATGTTGTAGTTCTTATGGTAATATATCTGTATATAGAATGATCTAGAGGCGTGAATGTGACCGTATTGTTGCATTGCCGGTCAAGTCACGTCCCAAGTTATTACTTTTTGTAACCGGGGCGTGACAATATTAAATCTTATGTGACAACTTTCTTGCATTTCACTTTCGTATTCACTTGCATGGAAACAAACACACAGAATCATACTCTCTTTAAAAGCACGAGTTCAGAAAAATCTTTCAGTAGACAAAAATATTCTTGGAATTTAAATACGAATCCATTAAGTGAGAGTAAGTTTATTTATTTAAAATTATTTATCCATAACCGTGCTTTGATAGGAATAGAATTCCATAGATTTAATTCAATTCTTTTGTTTAAAAATATTTATCCATAAACATGCTTTGACCATATACGTGGTTAAATATCAAAATAATTTAATTTTTTAATTTATTTTATTATTATAAATAAGTCAGATTCATTTTGAGTTCAAATATGTGAAATTGTATTATTAGATTTGCTATAATTATTATATAAAAATTATAAAAAATAAATTTCTACGCTAAACTAGAATTAATATACTTAACTAGGATATTTTAATTTTCATTATGAAGTATAGTTCTAGCAGTAACTGTTGGGTATCTTGACCCCAAGATATGTTTGTTTTGATGATAACAAATATTATATGTTATATGTATTTTGTGCTAACATATGTTTTGCAGTATCAGAGCAAAATCAACAATGATATATGAAGAGATACTCAAGACACAAGGCAACAAGACAAGCAAAAAAGAAGATGTGCTTAATCGTAAATTTGTAATTTTATATTTTCTTTGCTTAGAATTTTGTACAAGCCTTGATCACTCACAACACACACACACACATAGTATTTAGAACACACTAACACATACTTAGTGTGTGGTTAACTATAGAAATCCCTTAAGTTAATCATCAGAGTTTATAGATATAGAGTGAGTCTCAAAACATGTCATATATTTCATATCTATGTATTAGTAGTCGACTAATACCCTTTGTAGTCGACTTCTCAAGCCTTAGTTAAAGTTACAGAAACTGTAAAATTACAGATAAGTCGACTATGATACTTAATAGTCGACTCGACTATGATACTTAATAGTCGACTACATAGACTCAATTCAAAATTATAGAAATTTTAGTCTTACAGATTAGTCGACCAATGACATTTATAGTCGACTACTAGGCCTGTGTCTGGACTTTACAGAATCTAAATTAACTCAAATTAATCGACTACAAAGCATTATAGTTGACTAAAAATACAGTTTTTCCAGCTTTTTAGAATTTGAATGTATGTCTGTTTATAGCCGTTTTAATACGTTTATTAGGTTTAAAATTCAAGTTTTTCAGGGGCTATAAATAGGTATTGAATTCAGAATTTTGTGAACATCTTTCATACTTATAAGATTCAAACTTTGAGCAAATTCTCTCTCTCTCTTGATTCAATATTACATTCCAAAAGTTAAGAGTTGAAAAGTTCTGAAATTGCCTTTGTTCCCATCATTATTAAAGATTGATTAAGCAATTTTCAGAGTGTTAAAAAAGGTTCCTAAGCCACTGCTACACTTCACTACACATTCAAGACTTATAGGTATTTGTGATTTTATTTCAAAGAATGTTTCTCTTGAGTGTGAGAGAAGATCTATTGGTGTAGAGATTGGTTGCAATTTGCATGGTCTTACAAATTGGTCAGGTTTGATTTTTTGATTTTGTAATTGATTCAAAATCATAGTGAAAATCTCAAGCAGGATTTGCTTGGGGACTGGATGTACACTCGGGGTAGTGGAACCAATATAAATCTCGTGTTTGTGATTGTAAATTTTCAGTGATTTTTGTTATTGTTCTTGCAATTTATAACTCATCTTGCAAATTTTTTAGATAACACTATTCAACCCCCCCTCTAGTGTTTAGTGTGTGCTTTTGCAGATCCTATAGTAAGGAAATCATATTTCTTATTGCATTGAAAACAGAATTGCGCAGTATTTTGGGACATTATAAGCTCATGTTTTATAATACACAATTTCAAAAGCAAAAATAAAAAAAAGAACTATGAAAAATATGGTATATATACGCACTGCCATATAATGGGTCTATGGGGACGGTTCATGGGGCGCGGTTTAAAAGCGTTCTTGTTGCTACCTAAGGGAACAGTTCTGTGATGGTTCTAACCATCACGAATATATCTAAGACAATGCTTTAAATTAAAGTGTTAGACTTGAATTAGGTTTAGGCTAAAATTTTATAATGAGCTGAGAGAACAGTTTTATTATGGGCTAAGGGGGCGGTTTTATTATTTTAAAAAAAGCAATTCTATTTGATTTCGTATAACCCCTCATCTTCCCCCGATCAAAATTAATAACTCGATCGCCTTCTCCCCTCGCTGAGCCTTATGGTTTTTCCTCTGCGACCTCACCTCTCCTGGACGGAGCAAAATCGCAGCCTCCTCTCCTCAGCTCCCCCACTTTCGCTGCCTCTCCTTCTCGCTGACATTCTCGCGCTCGTTTCCCTCTTCCCCTCGGCTCCTCACTCCAGCCACCTCTCCTTTACCTTCCCTCGTTCTACAGCCACTTGTTGGTCGACTTCAAGGTCATCCCCTCTCTAGCATCCAGTGATTGGGTTCTTATCTCTCTCCTTTTTCAGTCATCAAACTCTAGGGTTTCAAATTTTTCTTTGTATCTATTTAACAAAATTTTTATTTAATTTTACAAATTAGAGCTTTGTTGTCTTGGTTGATCTTTGAAAGTGGTTGAAATTATTACAGGCATTTCTTAATTATAACATACGAAAGAAGATAGGATTATGATTAGATTAATTTAACAAGATGCATAAGTCTCCATCTGTGCACCATCCTATATGCTATTTTATCTAGTTTATTTCGATTCACACAAATTAAAACGCACTTGGGACAAAAAGAAAATTTCTAGGGACCTAAACAAAATGTAGACTTGTATTAACCTTTTATCTTCTGGTGTTCTTTTTTCTTAACCAATGTAGGATTCTGGTGCCTTTGATACATCGACGAAAAATGTAAACGAGTCCATATATGGATTTTGGGGAGTCTTGGCTAGAAAAGCCAGATCTCTAATTGATGATGATAACGCATCTCAGAGGTTTGAAAACTCTGGTAGGAAGCAGCCGGGGATCTTTGACTCGAGAACAGGTGGTCAGGTGAGATTTATGCCACACAGCATCACGTTTTAGATTAATTGATTTATTACACAATTTTGAGTGGAGGTTCATTTCATCTCTTTTTTTTTTTTAATAGAAGAACATCTCATATTTAGGACATTTACTTCTTGCAATCCACTGTAAGTCTATAACCTTGATTAAGTAGTCGCTATCGCTGGATCAGTGATGACATTGCAAATCTTTTGCTTAAACGTACCTCTGATTCTGGATATGTTGTATGGTTGTGGACTTGATGTCTTAATGCCAAATACACTCTTCTAACAGTGAATACTGTTAGGAAATCAGATACGCTCCGATTCCCATTGTTGGGGATTCAAGCTACCAAACGTTGGTACAACTGTTTCTTAGCTATTCGACCACCTGTCAAATATGAACCCTCTGCAGAATTTGCCTCACCGGATCTTGTGTTAAGCAATAAAAAAAAATCTCATCAAATCAAAAATAATTGCAAGAACAGAGAACACCGAGTTTTAACGAGGTTCGGCAACTTGCCTACGTCCTCGGGAGCCACACAAATAATTTTTTTTATATTAAAGAAAATTACAAAGCTTGTAAAAGAGTAGATCTCAAACTTAAGATCTCTCTAAAGAAGCAACAGAAACTTATGTTCTTCTAAAAGGCGTGAGAATTTTCCAACTGAAAATTCTCTTTCTCCTCAATAAATCTGCTACAGGAAAACCCTCTTTAATAACCGAGATTTTTCTTCTCAAAATCTCGTGTTCAAAAGTTGGGGAGAAGAAGACGTTCACGGAAAAACGCTGCCACCAGCTCTCTCCGAGATTCTTCTCAACCTCCATCTCGTGCACATGGTTTCCCTTAAATAGGAAAACCCTAGGGCCAAAGCAAAGGGATCCAGCTGGATCCAACTCAGGCGCAGGCGGAAGGGGGAAAAATCGAACTCGTCTTCGCCCGCGACCTCGCCTGCACTTGCCCTAGTCGTCAACTTCACCTGTGTCGACTCGCTAGCTGATCAAGAGGTCGCATGTAGCCCTCTGCAAGCTCGCCTGAGCTCGTCTTCACTGTTCGTCGCCGTCGACGTCGAATTCGCCGCTGATAGGTATGAGACTAGCTACACCCAATTTCCATCAAATACATCCTTCCTTCATCAACTCCATATATGTATATGTTGTTTCTTCATATCCAACTTCCTGCTTAGAGAAATTCTACTTCATTTTGTTCAATCAGATTGACTGCATTTTTCTTAGGGTAATCATTTGATTGTTGTCCATGAAAGGGAAGTATATTGATTGAATTTAATGAGAGATACAGGATTGATATATATAGTACAGGTGTAAAAGCTATACAAGGGAAGTAGCTTATACAAGGAGAGTAGCATATACAAGGAAGGAGAATAAGGAATAGAATAAAGTAATTATTTATTTCCTAATATCCCCCTAAAGATGGACGATCTGGACAGGAGACCAATCTTGTTGGTTAAGTCATCAAAGCGTTGTCGTGATAGCGGTTTGGTAAGTATATCCGCGAGTTGGTCATGACCAGAGATATGAGAGACTCGTAGTTTGCCAGCCTGAACGTGTTCCCGAATAAAATGAAAATCAAGAGCAATATGCTTCATTCGAGAATGAAAAACCGGATTTGTACTGAGGCTTGTGGCACCAACATTGTCACAGTAGATAGGAGTGAAATTAACAACATGATAACCCAGTTCACTAAGCAAATCACGAAGCCAGAGAAGCTCAGCACTGGTAGCCGCAACAGCCCTATATTCAGCTTCAGTGGAGGATCTAGTGACAGAGCGTTGTTTCTTAGAAGACCATGAGATAGGAGAATTCCCTAGATAAATAATATATCCTGTTGTGGAAGTGTAGTCATCCTTGTCTCCTGCCCAATCTGCATCAGAAAAAGCATGAAGAGATGGAGATGGGTGTCGTGATATATGAAGAGTATGGTCCGGAGTGCCAGTCAAAAAACGAAGAAGGCGCTTGAGCGCCACCCAATGATCCGTTCGTGGGTGAGCCATATACTGAGATAGTTTGTTTACCGCATACGCAATATCTGGGCGAGTGAAGGTGAGAAATTGTAACCCACCAATGAGAGCCCGATATTCTGTCTGAGCATCGGTTGCCTCGTGCCCCGCGGCCGCAATGAGTGGTGGTGAGACAATCATGGGAGTAGAGACAGGTTTTGCAATGATCATGTTGGCCCGGCTGAGTAGTTCGAGAACATATTTCCGTTGACTGAGCATCAACCCAATGCAACACGGAATAACTTCAATGCCCAAGAAAAAGGAGAGATCACCCAGATCTTTGAGAGAAAGCGCAACCCAAGATGTGAGACAAAACGGGCAATAAGATCAGAGTCGGGACCAGTAATGATGATGTCATCGACATACACGAGTAAGTAGAGCAGACATTTGTCGGTCCGAAGAATGAATAAGGACGAGTCAACAACAGAATTGACAAATCCATAGCTGAGAAGATAGCAGCGGAGAGCAGTATACCAGGCACGAGGGGCCTGTTTGAGGCCGTAGATGGCTTTCTTCAGCCGACAGACATAAGTGGGCTTGGTAGAATCCACAAATCCTGGCGGTTGGGCCATAAAAACATTTTCATCCAGAGTTCCCTGCAAAAAAGCGTTATTAACATCCAGTTGTTTCAGGGGCCATGCTGATGATACTGCAATGGTGAGTAAGAGCCGAATAGTGGCAGGCTTGACAACTGGACTGAATGTTTCCGAGTAGTCCACACCAGGACGTTGATGGAAACCTTTAGCAACCAACCGTGCCTTGTAGCGTTCAATGTCCCCATTCGGTAGATATTTCACTCGGAAAACCCAACGACATCCCATAATATTATGAGCTTCTGAAGCTGGAACAAGATCCCATGTATCATTTGTCAGTAAGGCCGAGAACTCGGCATCCATTGCCTGACGCCACTGTGGATGACGTAAAGCCTGAGCCACCGTGTGAGGTCCACTAACTTTTTCCTGTAGTTGCACACTCAAATTCAATTTATTAACGGGCTTGGCAATGTTATTCATACTCCGGGTGATGATGGTACGGGCGGGAGGAGCATCCATAGATTCGACACCAGACAAGGAAGTTTAGGACTGGACTGCCTCAGACGACGAACTGAACGATGCAGAAGTGGAGTCAGACGGAGCTAGGGATGCTGACATATGGTTGGGCGAATTAGTTAGGTGAGACAGTGGAGACGTGAACCGCGGACTGGTGGGTGGAGCGACTGCAGGAGTGACAAGGGGTAATGTGATGGTGCACCATGCATCCACAATGGCAGGAGAAATATCAGGAGCTGTGGAGATAGTTTGAAACGGAAACACAGTCTCAACAAAACGAACATGCCGAGAGGTGTAGATACGATGAGTTTAGGGATCGAGACAGTGATAGGCACTTTGAGTGGCCGAGTAGCCGATAAAGACACATGGGGTGGATTTTGGTTCAAGTTTGTGAGAGGTGTATAGTTTGAGCCAACGATAACATAGACAACCAAAAATACGAAGCTTGCTGTAATTTGGAAGATGACCAAACAAACATAGATATGGTGATTTTTGAGAGAGAGTAGGAGTAGGCAAACGATTAATGAGGTAGGAAGCAGTGGTGAACGCTAAATACCAGTATGGAAGAGGCATGCCAGTGTGGGAGAGTAGAGCAAGACCCATCTCAACAATATGTCGATGACGTCTTTCAGAGTAGCCATTATGTTCAGGTGTATGAGGTGGAGTAGTGAGATGAGATATGCCATGAGTGCCAAGGAAGGCAGACATACCCACAAACTCACCACCATTATCAGAGTAAAGAGTTTTAATAGGACAGGTAAAGAATTTTTCAACAAGGGATTTAAAGCGCGTGAAAACTCCAAGTGTATCAGATTTTCGTTTGAGAGGGTAAAGCCAGATGTATTTTGTATGATGATCAACAAATATAACATAGTATTTAAATCCATCATACAACACAACAGGAGACGTCCAAACATCAGTGTAGATAATTTCAAGTGGAGCAGTGGAAACAACAGTAGATAAAGAAAAGGGGAGTTTATGCATTTTATTGATAGCACATGAGTTACAGTGAGAAATAGAATCCGTAGCAACTACTTGACCAAGATGTGAAAGTAAAGATTTTAAAATTGGTTCAGCTGGATGACCAAGGCGTTGATGCCAATTTATTGACGATACTCTAGATGCTAGACATGAGTGAAGTACGCCGGGATTCCACTCATAGACACCATTACTGGCTGGACCCTGAAAGAGGGTATCCCCCGTGCGAAGATCCTTCATAACAAAACAAGTGGGTAAGAATTGGATAGAAACATTATTTTCAAGACACAGTTTCGAGACAGAGATAATATTACGGGTAATGGACGGAACACACAACACATGAGATAATGAAAGAGAGTGAACAAATGTGGGAAGAGAAAGAGAGCCCGTATGGGTAATAGGAAGAGATGTACCATCACCAATGACAACTTCCTCAGTTCCATCGTATGGACGGTGCAGCGCAAGATTAGCCAAATCACTAGTGATGTGATGAGACGCTCCACTGTCCATTAGCCACGCTCCGGTGGTCGGTGCCGCAGTAGCCATTCTTACTTGCAGTTTATTGTTGTCCCGGGGAGGAGTGACATGTGGGAATTGCTGGCGGAACAGATTGCATTGAGAGACAACATGACCTTGGGTATTGCACCACTGGCACTTGCCGAGGTAGGCTTTCCGCGGGCGACCACCATTGGAGGAAGACTGGGCCGGTGCTGATGACGACGCCACTGTCATATTCCACGGCTGTGTACTGAGTGCTCCCCCAGGTTGCTGCCATGTGTGCTGTTTCGGACCATGATGGTTTCGGGCAGCCGATTTTGTCGAGACAGCATGGGCCGAGACAGGGGCAGCAGCGGGTTGAGGAAGAATCGGCCTGGACATGATCTCAACTTCTTTATTGATAAGTCTCTCGTGTAATTCCGCAAAGGAAATTACAGTCTCACGGGCATCAACCGCTGTAGGCATCGAAAATTGCCGATAGGTCCCCACTCACAGCTCGGTGTTAACGATCGACGATTGGACATCGCTACCCAGTTCACAAGAGCTCAAATGACGCCGGTGAGCGACTAAAGCAAACCGACGGATTACGTGAGCCGACAGAACGTCAGAATCACGAGGATACGGGTTGACCGAAAACCCCGCGATCACCGCAATTGGACCAACGCCCGCTGTGCCCCGATCACCCCACGGATAATCCAACCATCGGGGCCTACAGAGCTCGTCATCACGATTCCAACGCATCCAAAATCACTCAAATCCGAGTTCGGACGAAAAGTCAATGGCGAGTCAACGGCAGGACAACGGCAGAACAACGGCACAGCCTCGGACTGCGTTGGGACACCCAAATGGGCCTCGGCAGGCTCGAGACACCCCCTAGGGGGTGTCTCACATCAGCCCCCCCCTCTTGTTCGTATATAAATAGGCCCCTAGGGACTCCTTTGTGAGGGGCTCCTGATTTTGCTCTCAATTCAAGGCTGAATTATCTTAGCCAAGGATTGTTCTGCAAGAGAGCGGTGAAGCCCTGCCGGAGTGAGGAGTCGGGGTTTTCAAAAGAGAGCGGCGAAGCCCTGCCGGATCGAAGAGCAAGAGATCTTCATCAACTTCTTCTTCATTCAGCCCTTCTTTCCTTAGTGTTGCATATTAGCGGTGATCACTAAGAAGAGCTATTATCTCGTTTTAGCCGAGATATACGCTTATAACTTCTAGATCTCACGCGGATCGACGAAGTTCTGTTTCTGAATCCCACGCGGATAGACGAAACTCTGCCGGATTTTCCCGGAAAGGATCTTGAAGAGTCGGCGGTCCACGGATATTGACGTCCCCGTCACAGGCCAACAACCCACGCAAGCGAGATCGTACCAAACCGGGATCTCGTGTTTATTTTCGTTAAAGTTGTAACCCTCTTGTTTTCATTTTATCCTGTTGTAACGCTCAAAGTTGTAACAGATCTCGAAAAAGAGAACATCAATGAAAACAGCAACTTTTACCGGAAACAAGCTGGCGACCACAGTGGGAGCCAACGATCTCGCCGCCGAGATCGTCGTGACGCAACCGGCCTTCAAGATCCGGGTGAATGAAGAGATCGAATACGAGTTCGATCAGCAGAAGTTTGAAGAGTACTTCTCTTCCTCCTCCTCCAGATCCGCATCCCCGAACCGGTGCAAGAAGACATCCTCTTTCAAGAACGTTCGTGGGAATTCCAGCTTCAAGATCCAAGAGCCCGTTGCCGCTGCTGCCTTTGCACCATGCAACGTTCCCGCGTCATCAACCTCAAAGGCGACGGATGATGCAACACCGGTTCTGTCCAAGAGGGCTCGCCAAAGGAGGCGTTAACGCCTTGCTCTACAACTAGCCAAGGCCGCTGAATCAATGGACGGAATCCACTACAACGAGGATCTAAAGTCCAGGTACCGCCAGGAGCAACAACGGCAAACCACCAACTCCTCCACCGAAACTAAAGCGAACGAGTGGATTCGCGTGAAGAGGAATCGCTCCACCCTTGAGGAGCGAATCAAGAAGAGGCGGGCGTTGCTCGCACATGCCCGACTCCTCTTAAAGAAGGCGGAGGAGATGCAGAAAGAAGAGGCGGCCACAAAGCCGTCTACAAGCAAGTGGGTGTGGTTGCCAAAACCAAAACCAGCGCCTCGAACACAAGGGGGTGGAGTTGCTGCCCAAGGTTTCTCAAAATCAGATCCGGTGCCTTTGACGGAGCCAAGTAACAAAGGGGATCATTCAAAACCCAGGGTTCCTTTGAAGGGTCGCCTCGGTCCCTTACCGGAGAATCGAGGTAGAGTACCCATCAAAGAAAGACTGGGACCATTGAAAGGTCCCCAAGTTGCAAATCAGACTGGGGGTCGAATCAATCCCCCCAGGAAAGATGATAAAGGGAAAACCCCTATCACTGACCGCATCGAATTGCGGGTTGAAGCACAAGAGCCCGTTCAGTTTCTACGCTCACAAAAGCGTAAACTTGAACGGGCCACTTGTGAGAAAACTAACCAAGTGTTGCACTCCAAAAGGGTAACACACTCATCTGATGATGAGAGTGTTATACTGGGGAATACACACCAACACTCTATAGGTTGCTCCAGTTGTAAAACTGATGAGTTGTACTATAGAGCTGGGGGTGTGGAAAAGCCCCGGAAGAAATATGTGCAGGACATGGAGTCTCACTGCCCGTGCGCCAATATCATCAAAGCGGTGCTGTCGGGATGCTGCTGTGCCCAAACCCCAAGAAGAGTTTCGGTGTTCGAGAGAATTTCCACACCGAGGCGTTCCCACAAGAAGAAGTTCGTCCGCCAAGAAGACGAATATCTAAGGGTGACGGCTAATATGACCGGCAGAGCGAGATCGACGCAACCCTTCAACCGGGACCAGCTTGCCGAGATATCCCGGTGCATGACGCGGTTGCGGTCGGGAGCCATCAGCCGAAAGGACTACCGAAGGGTACCGAAGGGGTTTTCTCTAGAAGAAGAGGCGTCGGATACTGATTCAGACTCCTGCTCGGCCGTAGCGTCCGATGACACGGCATCGAGCGCGGGACAACCTTGCTCATCGCTTATGATCAACGCCGAACAAGTAACCAAGATACTTGAAGAGGCCCTGGCTAAGCAGAAAGAGGCCTTCAAAATCGAAATGGAAACGGCCCTGCTACGGATAAGGGAAGAGCACGACCAACAAGTTCGCGCTCTATCTAATCAGCTCGGTGAATCCAGCCGTCGTAACCTTGCTAACCAAGCAGGTAGCGATTCGGATGTCGATGAACCTCTCAATGCCGAGAGCCCTCCGGTTAACCAAAACGCTGGGGGTGGTAATACAGGGGGTGGCCCCGTTATCCCACCTTCAATTTGTCCAAGCTCCAGCACGAGCGGGGATGAGAAGATGAGAAGATGAAAGATCTCGAGAGCAAAATTAACGCATTAATGTTTGCTCGAGAGGTAAAGAAGACCGTAATTCCTTGTCCTTACCCAAAAGAGTGGGACTCGATTCCGTATCCGGCGAAGTTCAATCTGATCAACTTCACGCCGTTCGATGGCAGAGGCTCGCCCACTCAACATTTGATTTACTTCAAGTCTCACTTGGGCATGATCTCCGGCAATGAACCCTTGATGGTTCGGTCATTCGTCGGCACTCTTCGCGGAGCCGCCTTCGATTGGTACCGCCGTCTTAAATTTGGAAGTATCAACAGTTAGGAGGACTTGGAGAACACGTTCCTCACTCATTTCTTTGATGACGACGACGAAATATCCATTAGGACACTCTTCGATGAGAAACAAAGAAACGGAGAGTCGGTGGATACCTTCATCAAACGCTTCCGCAATAAGGCGATGAACTGCAAGGATCCCATCACGGAGGAGTTCATCTTGCAGACTTGTCATAACAATCTAACCATTAACATCTTGGATGTTATGGGAATAGAGCCATCCGATACTTGGAAGGATTTGAGGGCCCGAGGAGAGCAAGCTGAGCGATTCCTCAAAAGGAAGAAGGCCGAGAGGAGCCAACCGATGGCTAATTCTCCAAACTCAAACTTCACCTCTCGTGATGGGGGCGAAGCACCTGCAGCGGTTGCTAATCAGACGTCGCAACAGCAAACCCGGAGGCAACAAAAGACTCCGGATCAGAGGCCTCAAAAAGAGTACTCCTTCAAGGACGAAGATGTTCCAGCCATCTTCAAATCCCTCCTGGACAACAACAAGATCAAGCTCCCACCTATTGCGAATCAGGAGGAAGCTGATGATATTGCGGATCCGAAGTACTGCGCATACCACAGGAGGATCCATCACCCAACCAAGGCGTGCTTTACACTCAAGGATAGCATCCAAACCTTGGTTGAAGCCGGCGTCATAACGCTAGGGTAAGCCAGTCAAGAACGGCACAACTCCAGTGGGTGCATGAGTATAAACTGTATCCCCAAACTCCGACCGGTATAAGAGTATAAACTGCTCCCAGACTCCGAAAAGTATATGAGTATAAACTGCTTCTCACTCCTCCGACCGGTATAAGAGGTTAAACTGCTCCCTGATACTCCAATAGGTTTATGAGTCTAAACTATTTCCTCCCTTCCACGGGAAGTTCCTAGAAGAATGCCACGTGTGGTATTCTTAAGGATAACCAGATCGTGCATCTAATTCAATGATACACCCAGTTTTACAAAGAAAAGCTGGGGGTGGATAATTCATCGTTTACCACAATAAAAATCCCCTCTCGATTCCTTCAATGAACGAGAGGTCCCCAAATCAAACGATCAAACCATCTTACGGTTAGGATCGTCTCAAATTTCCCACTTAGTCAAACCTTACTACAGTTAGGACCAAAGCCAAATTCTCCTCTCGATTCGTCCAAAGAACGAGAGGTCCAATCTCAAATCGAGTAACCAAACCTTATGACAGTTAGGGTTATCCGAGTCTTTCCGATTCTTGGAGTGGAGATCCCACTCCTAGTTTCACCTTCCGGATTCTGGGGGTGGAGATCCCACCCCGAGTTTCCTTTCCAATTGAAGATAGAATATAAAATTCTTCCTCTTCAAATGCTGGGAGATAGAATATAAAATTCTCCCTCTCCCGTTGTTCCCCTGTCTTTGCTTTCAGAAAAGACAGGGATGAAGTCAACGCTTAACACGCGTTGCCGGGTAGTCTTTCCCGTGAGAAAGACGAAGTCTATGTATTCAAAAGCATAGCACCATTTTCCCCTGTCTTTGCTTTTAGAAAAGACAGAGATGAAGTCAACGTTTAACACACGTTGCCGGGTAGTCTATTCCCGTGAGAAAGACGAAGTCTACGTATTCAATATCGTAGCACTAAAAGAGTTAACTCTTTTAGCACGACGTTACATGCGGAACAGATTTACACAATCCGCATGCTAGCCCGACCCAAACGGTAATCGGTAAAGGCACGTCAAACCCGTTGAAGGCTGGGGGTTTGCCAAAAATCCCAAAGTCAGCGCCTGACACGCGTTGCCGGTTAGTCCTTAACCGTTAAAAAGGACACACGTCCACATATTCCACATTGTGGCAGGTTGTTATTAATAACACCATAATCCCTGCTTCACACGCACGGGGAATTTTATCCCGAATCCTAAGTAGGGATGAGTCAGCGCCTAACACGCGTTGCCGGTTAGTCCTTGACCGTTAAAAAGGACAAGCCCACATATTCCACATTGTGGTAGAATCCGTGCTTCACACGTACGGGGAATTTGATCCCGAAGCCTAAGTAGGGATAAATCAACGCCTAACACGCGTTGCCGGGTAGTCTATTCCCGTGAGAAAGACGAAGTCTACGTATTCAATATCGTAGCACTAAAAGAGTTAACTCTTTTAGCACGACGTCACATGCGGAACGGATTTAAACAATCCGCATGCTAGCCCGACTCAAACGGTAGTCGGTAAAGGCTCATCAAACCCGTTGATGGCTGAGAATTTGCCAAAAATTCTATAAATACGAGTCATTGGCGCACCAGCTCCATTAGTTGGTCTCGTGACTCGAGCATCCAACAACTTCAGAAAGGGATCCACATATGCAGATGAATTAGCTTTTACAGATTGGTCCTGCAACCCCTCCACAAATTTCGGGTTATAAGTTCGCGATCTAAATCTTGGGATTTCAGCCCCAAATTCGTGGCCACTTTGCAAATAAGCCCTTTTAGGGTCTGTTTTGCAAATAAACCCCTCAAAAGATCCTTTGACCCTTTTGCATAAAGCACCCCCACAATCCTTCATCAAATGGGCACAAAGCAAAACCCCCCACAAAATTTTAGCCAAATTTTTCACAAAACCCCCCAAAGATTTCGGCCATAAACCTCTCTCTTGAAAATTCAAGTGTGAAAAGGGGTAATTCAAATGGGGGGACCGCAAGCAAAAAAAGAACCTCTTTCTCTTGAGAATTCAAGTGTGAAAAGGGGTAATTCAAATGGAGGGGACCATAAGCAAAAGGACAAATGAAGAAGGGGGGGGGGGACCATGGAAAAAGCAAGACACCCCCTAAGGGTGTCTCGGCAAAACCGAGACACCCCAAGGGTGTCTCGGCCTTGCCGAGGCACCCAGGGGTGTTTTGCCCGGGTTTTGACTCCCCGCGCGACGTTTCGACTCCCCGAATTGTTTTTTGATCCCCCGATTGTTTTTGTGAACACCGATTCCACGCCGATCACCGATTGTTGGTGAATTCCACAAATTGACTTTTGGCGATTTGAAACCCTAAGGTGGACGCCGGTCAACGCGTAACCTTAGGTCAACGCCGGACAGCGCGTTGCAACCCATGCGGTTCCAAAACCCTAAGGTAGACGCCGGTCAATGCGTAACCTTAGGTCAACGCCGGACAGCGCGTTGCAACCCAAGCGGTTCCAAAACCCTAAGGTAGACGCCGGTCAACGCGTAACCTTAGGTCAACGCCGGACAGCGCGTTGCGCCAAAAGTCAACACGTGGCGACGGAAGTTAACACGTGACGACAAAAGTCAACCCATGCGGTTCCAAAACCCTAAGGTAGACGCCGGTCAACGCGTAATCTTAGGTCAACGCCGGACAGCGCGTTGCGTCAAAAGTCAACCCATGCGGTTCTAAAACCCTAGGATGAACACCGGTCAACGCATAACCCTAGGTCAACGCCATTCAGCGCGTTGCAACAAAAAGTCAACCCCCAGTGATCCGAAACCCCAAGTCAACACGATGTGATAGGGATAGTAAGTTCAAAAGTCAACTCAATGACACGAGCCAAACTCAACCCACCAGCTGTAAACTCGAGACCCCGACGACGGCCAGGCGATAAACGCAGCGCCGAAACAACTTCGGTTATTCGACAAAGCACCGGATAAACCGAAGATCGAAGGAGCCGAGAGTTGAAGCGAACCACAGGTCCCTTAGGCCGACTGAAGGTTGGACCAATCATATCCAAAGTATTCCGGTCTCTTCTATAAAAGAAACGAGTCCGAAACACTTTGGAGGGGGTATCTGTAGGCATCGAAAATTGCCGATAGGTCCCCACTCACAGCTCGGTGTTAATGATCGACGATTGGACATCGCTACCCAGTTCACAAGAGCTCAAATGAC
>BQKN01000092.1:603311-617388 GCA_022839385.1 Asparagus kiusianus
ATATATAGGAAAATGAAGAGGAAAGATAATGCTAAACAAGTAGGATTTTTGCGATTGGAAAGAGTCCCGGACTACTTAGACTAGTTATATATGCCTCTAAAAAGAACAAATTTTGCAACAACTCTGACTCCAAGACAAAGTCTTGTTTAGTAATGTTAATAATCCCAGTATACCACTACTTGCAAAAGAAAAAGGGAAGTAATGTACTTTTAAAAAAACTAGGATTGGGTATAATGCTTATGAAACGCATGCCTGAGCTCTAGGTGTTGCTGGTGAAACATAGTCCGGAGGTCTGCGTTTTGCTGATGAAACGCGGTCTTGAAATCTGCATTTTGATTTTAGAACGCACTCCTGAGAGTTACGTTTTGGTTCTAAAACGCACTCCTGAGAGTTGCGTTTAGTTTGTGGAACGCGGCCCTGAAGGCTGCGTTTTGATTGTGTAACGTGTCACCGAGGGCTGCGTTTGGCACAAGTTGAGCCCACTCCTTCGAAGGAGGGGTTGTTCGAGCAATCTTGACTAAAGGAGAGGGCTTCCTTCGGCATAGAAGCAACAATTGGAGCTTTAGTCTCCTTGAAAACTTTGCGGATCTTGCACATAGCCTTAGGGCGAAGGGATCCGAAGGAGAGTAACTCCTAAAACTTGGCTTGATTGAACTCAATAATGAGAGTTTTAACTGTCGTTCTAGTGAGATGAACATCGGATTACGCCATCACTTCTTCGTCAGAGAAGCTTTTACCCAGCGGAGTCGCCATCTTTTGTTTGGTGAAAAATTTGTAATAAGAAAATAATGAAAGAATCGTATTTGATTTTATTCTCTCAATCTTGATTACAATTTAGATTTCCTAATTACAAAAGAGAAGAGAACTGATCCAAATTCTCCCCTTTGTTTAATTCTGGGTTCTTTACGGTGGCGATGGAGTGCCTCCCTCGAATACGCACATCGAGTTTGCTCTCCGTTGATGATCCGAACGTCTTGATTAATTAGAACGATATCTTCTCCTCGCGATTTGACACGGTGAAGAACTTGCAAAGCAAGTTTGAAACTCTGAACGAGTTAATTACTCAGAGTGAGTTTAAACTCTTGAAAAAGAGTTAATTTGAACCAAAAAATCAATTAATAAGCCAAGGGAATGATCCAAGAACTTTGTTGCTGCTGGAAGCTCGAAGATGATCTGCTGCCGAGGAGATGACCCGAAGAAGCCGATCTCTAGATCTTCAAGATACTCCAAGATCCAAAGATCCGAACTCAGTTGAGTTTACTTCTATTTATAAGAGATTAAGGGGTGTAACCGTCCCTTTAATTTGCTCCTAAGTGGGGCTGAATGAGGTGTAATTGCTCCCTTAAACTGCTCCCCAAATTGTGGGGAAAACGGTTTTGAAAATGTTCAGTTCGTACTTTGAATGAGTCAAATGCCAGTCTGGGCGTTCTGGGTCTGAACTCTGTGTTTTTAGACTTAAAACACAGAGTTGGGCCTATTTTTAGTTGAAAATGCCGTGTTCGCATAGCGTTATAAATCTGAAACGCGGAGTTGGGATGCAGAGATGAACTCCATGTTTTGAGTCTACGAACTCTGCGGTTTTAATTGGAGCGCTGAGGATGACCTCTGTGTTTTGACTCTGAAACATGGGTATGACCTATGCGTTTTGATGTCGTAACACAGGGATGACCTCTGCGTTTTGATGGTGTTACGCAGGACATGACCTATGCATTTTGAGGTTGTAACACAGGGATGACCTCTGCGTTTTGAGTCTGAGACGCAGAGGCGAGCTATGCGTCTTGATTTGAAGAGACCGTCGATTTGTAGTCTTATTTGCTAGAGCGTTGCAAAGACCGTCATCTTGTAACATTTGTCTTGGCTCTTTGAAAATATGAAAGTCGTCAGATTGTAACTCCCGATGTTGATTGTGAAGGCTGTTGATTAGAGCTTTCATTAGTTATTGTGAAGGTCGTTAGAATGTAACCTTCATCGATATACATGAAAGTCATCAAATTATAGCCTTCTAGAAGTCGTCAGATTGTAACTTTAATCATCGGTGTTTGATGGGGGATCAGCTATCTGTAGTGATTTTTAGACAGCCTACATTACATAATGCATTTGATTCATCTTTTTCTAACAAGCTTGATTCTTTTTATAGTGCTTATACATTATGAAAATTTATAGAAGCTCAGTAAGGGAATTTAGAGGCGATCTGACAAGCTTTGGAGGATTCCGCTTCTAGTTCACGTGGACCTTTATTTTCATACACACGGCCACTAGGCGATAGCCCTAGTGTGGTAAGCGAGTCCAAGTCCGAATATGATTTATCTTTTGATGAACTCGCTTGTACTTCTAAAAAATTATTACATGCCTATAACAAATTGCACCATAGCTTTATAATTTTAAAAAGCAAGCATGTAAATTTAAAATCCGATCATGAGAAGCTAGCTTCTAATTTTGATATCATTGAAAAATAAAATATGATGCTTAAAAAAATAATATGTTAAAATTGGAAAATAAAAAATTAACATCATCCATTGCTAGCTTATCTCATGCTAAGATTGATGACATGCTAGAGGTAGAAACAATTAGAAATGAATTTAATTCATTCAAAAATAATCATGCTCTTTCTACTTCTAGTGTTAATGCATATGTGCCCAATAATGATGAGTTGAATTATGTTAAGAACCACATATCTTGTTTAGATTCAACCTTAGAAACATAGATTGATAATAGTAAGAAGTTTATGGATATGTGTGCTAAAACTCATGCTACTACTAAACATCCCATACACCATGCACACATATATAGCAAAGTTTACAAATGCTCTATTTGCATCTGAAAAGGCCATTTATCTAAATCTTGCTATGATGCACACAAACATAAGAATACTAATGCCAATTGTGCATCTTATCAAGTTTCTTCATCGTATGTACACACACATGCACAAAAAGTACATCATAAGCATACTCATGTGTATCAATGTGATCTGTGTGGTCGTATTGGTTATTTGGTCAAATATTATCTTGATTTGAAAAGAAAATCTCATTTGTCAAATGTTTTTAGTAGACCACATATTTTTAAATGTGATGTTTATGGTAGGTTTGGACATCTTGCAAAATTTTATTTTGATTTACAAAAATGCAAAATGTTCCAATAAGACAACATTTATTTGATGATGTTTCTCATTTGTAAAATAAACTTAAAAGACCATTCTTTCTTACAAATGATTCCCGTGCACGCCCACTTGGTCAACACAAATCATTTACCCATTTTTATTGCACCTATTACAATCGGAAAGGTCATTTATATAATTTTTATTTTGATCATGTTTGTGCACCACATGTGCCCAAACAGGATCATTACCCTAGGGCTTTGAGCTTTAATGATAGGGGTTATATGCCTAAGTTTTTCAGCATCAAAAGTTCTTAGGTGCCATAAAAAAATTAATTGTGTTTATGTTGTGTTTTTAGATTTTAGGATTTTATTTATTTTCAAACATATATACATATATACATTTACATTGTTTGAAAAACTTAAATGATTTATTTTTGAATTTTAAATCCATAGTTCATAATTCTTGTATATTTTATAATCTTATTTTGAACTATGAAAAATTTGTTCTGATTTATTCTTTTGAATTCATTATAAATCACTTATATGATGATATTTATGTGTTTGTACTTATGGATCATCTATTTGTGCTTTATAATGTATTCTATGTGTGGTTTGATCAATTTTTGCAAAGAAGATTTTCTTTATTGATCAAACACCGTTCTTGGGATTCCACTTGATTTGCCATTTTATTAGTTTAATTTGTTTTTATTTGAAAACTTTTTGCATGATTCTCATGTTCTTCTTATTTTGATTTAATAAATCTATTTTTATACATGATTTTTAGGTTTGTGTTTTGAGACACTATTTTATAATGACATATCTATATGTGCTCTCATTATCTCTTTGTATGTGAGTTATTCTTAGCATGTTTTCTATATCTATACTTGCTCACATATGTTTACCTTGGTCATCATTACATATATTCATTAAGGCTTTTTGATAGGGGGAACTATTCCCTATTACTTGTTTCTATACTCACCATGCCTATAGGTAGGGGGAGCTTTCGCTTTCTTATTTCATTTATATCCCTATTTTTGATGTTGCCAAAGGGGAAGAAATATATGAGTATATTTATATTTATGAGTATTGTGTTTTATTATACATTTTATATACTCTTTATGTAAATTGTTTGTCATCATCAAAATGAGAAGATTGTTGGCCTTTTTGTTTTAATGATGTTTTAACAAATAATTTACAACTAATGTTGTTTGTCTAGTGTTTGTGTTTTTTTATTTATTATAGACAAATAATAAGATAGAGTTTGGATGTATTAAGCCTACATGATCATATCAAAAGGAGGTTGGCGGAATATCGGAGTGAAGCTATGCACAATTCAAGTCAAATATCCAAGTTCAAGCTTCATTCGTAAAGTTTACCAAGACGAGCTCAAATGAAGATCAAGTTAGTTTGGTTAAATAGTTTAGATGTTATATTATGTGTGTTCACTACTTTAATCTCAATCATATACACACATACATATTTTAATTTTATAGCTTTCAAGTTTAAATATAAAACAAATAAACAAAGTTGCATATATACACAATTGTTTCATGTTTATACACGCTTACAATGAATTCATCAATATCAAGTTTTAACAATTCAATAAAATCATGTTTATTTATAAAATCACTTGTTTATGGATTAAAGACTTGATTATAACTGATAAACATTTCTTATAAAGTCTATTAATCCATTTAAAAGAAGTGTCAAACTTGTTTGAACTCGTTTTGTCAAAATCAAGTTTTAATAAGTTCATGTTCGTGCATGTTTTTACAAAACAGATGAGTTTTATAATTGCGAAATGCAATTTTAAAAATTTCTTTGTTTATATGTTTATCTTCATATATACAAATATTTACCCAATTTTTACTAATTTTGGAGTTGTTTTGTTATTTTTAATTGAATTTATAAAAACAAGTTTTCACCAGTTTTTTTAGAAACTATAATATATATGTTCAAACAATTATTTCTCATAAATAGGAAGTGATATTTTAGAAATTATTTCTCTAACATGTTCATCTACATGTGTAGAAACATCCCTCAAAATTTCACATTTTTTAGAGTTGATTTGATATTTTTAATTGATTTTATAAAACCAGCTACGTATATTTCCAAAACTGCAGAACTGTTTGTGCATGTTTGCTACAGTACCACGGTTGACCGGATTGGTCTCAGCGGTTGACCACCAAATGTCCAGAGAGCATTTTAGGCTCTTGAAGTTGACAACTACAGTAGCCGCGGTCGACCGCCAATGTTACTATTGCACAGTAACGGTAACTTGCTGATGTTGTTTATTTTATTGATTTTTATGGGTTTTGGGTGTTTTCTTCCACCCTATATATATACCCCATTACCATAACCATTTGAACAACTAAGAGAGTTTTTAAATAAGTTTTACAAGGGTTTAAGTTTTGTTTTAAAGTATTTAAAGTTTGTTTACAAGTTTGTGAAGAAATTTTCACAAAAGCTTGAGAAGATCATCCTTTAGTGTTTGGGCATTCAACTCATCTTCCTCTCTCTCTTGTCATCTAGATAAGTTTTTCTAAACTCTTATCTAGCTATTGATATGTTTGATTTTTATTTTCATAAGCTAGAATTTATTTGAGTTTAGATTTGTTTTTTGATTATACTCTTTGCTCACACATAACCTATTGAGCTTATTGTATTTACATACGTAGTATAATTTGGGGCTGTGGGTTTGTGACTTAGAGTGTGAGCTTTCATTGTGTTCTCGTCCATAGTAGAGAACAAACATTTATTATATTGAGCCTAATTGTGACGATACACTTTGTAATATATTTGTACACAGAGAGGAGTGTATGGTGAGAGACGAGATCGTCCCAAGAGGAGTGAAGTAGGTGGTAATGCCTAGAGGTAGGTTGTAATTCCTAACACTTGAGTGAGACACGAGCTACAGACCAACACTTAGAGGGTGTAAAATGAGATTGTAAGAGTGTGAGATTGTAAAGTTTTCGATGAGCTAGAAAACTGAGTGTCTGGTGTAAATGTTATTCGGGTGAGCGTAGAAAGCCCAGTTGTGATAGTGGATTTCTCCCCGGGAGTAGGGAGCGGTGACGTAGGACGGAAGGTTCAAACTCCATGATCATTTGATTGTGTTTGAGTTTGTTTTGGCATTCATTTATATTTGTGCTCATTGCTCATATCGTCATTGTCTCACTATTTAGGTTGTCCACTATATTGTTTACATTTATTTATTTTACCCTTTGTTTATATTGATTATCCTTGCATATAATTGTTGCATATCTTATTTGTTAGGATAATTTGTTAATTAGTTTTAATTGACATAAAATCGGATTAGATTAGAATAAACCCTATTCAACCTCCCCCCTCCCTAGGTTCTTTCCTTGTGGCATTAGGGTCTAACAATTGCATGATTCTTACCTAAATAGGTGGGGGATGGTGAACATGAGGTGGTTAGGGAAATGAGGAGAGTGTTTGAGTTGTTGCTTCTTGATGAATTTGGTGAAGGTGGTTTGTAGGCGGTAAAAATTACCTTTGCAGATAAGCCTGAAATCCGCCTGCGTGTTCGAGTCGCCCGCACGACTTAAAAATTGGGCACACCCTGTACTTGACTCGCCAGCACGAGCCAAGACCACGCGATCACTAAATTCGCCTACATTCGGGCAATCCGCCAGGCGATCAGAAACTTGCCAGCAAACTTGACCCGCCTGCGCGAGTTAAGTTTACTCGGGAGCTAAAACTTGCCTGCATACCCAGACGATCAGCCAGGCGATCAACATCCTAACCACAGACTCGTCAGAGTACCTGGCGGCTGCTACATCATGTACATGGATGAGCCTTCTCATTTTCCACGATGTGAAGGAAAAGAGCATAGTACTCAAAACCCATCAAGTACCCGCTCACAGTACGAGATGACCAGTCAAATCCATGCAATCGCCAAACTCGCCTGTATTCCTGACTCGGCCGCACGAGTCAAGATCATCCAAGTGACTGAAATTCGCCAAACTCGTCGACGCGAGTTAAGAGCTAAAATCATCCGCGATAGACGAACTCAACGAACTCGCCAGAGTACCTGGTGGCAGCTATATCACATACAGGGATGGGGCTTCCCATCTCCCACGACGTGAAGGGGTGGAGCACAGTACTCCGAGCCCATCAAGCTACCGCGCTCATGGTACAAGTGAGAGGCATGGTATCTCCCAACAGTGCATGACCACATCCCATGATTCAAGGGAGTAACCACGCCGTCTCTCTTCTATTTAAGAGCCTCTCCTGGCTACAGGAAAGGGGTTCACAGTCAATTGATTAATTCAATCAGTTAGCTGGACCATTAGCTCTCAACTCTCGTCGGAGTTGACGACAGGCTCTTTGCATGATATTTGCACTATAGCATCTTCTCCTAGCTCCGGGCCCTGACCGCCACCGAACTCGGAAAACCGCACTCAACCAGCATGAGCTTCTACTACGCATTGAAGCTCACCAGCAACCTAGATCGAATCGTCCAAGGGAAGCAGACTCGGTGCGAGAACCGAGCGAAGCATCCTATCGCTATTAAACAAGGAGGGCCTACCCTCCGCTTCTGTTGTAATTTTGATTCGTTAGTTTGTAATAAGCTATTCTTATCAATACAAACAAAACCCCCGTTTTGGGAAATCAAAATTTACACCATACATGGTTGATTGGAGTTTTTATTTGTGGGCTGCACTTTCCTTGAGACATATTTACAAACATCTTGTGCATCGGAAATTAACAAACTGTGCTATCCATCATAGTGGTAACGATAGTCACTAGGAAAATAACTCTAGGGACCATGAATAATGAAGAGAGACAGAATGGTGAGAGAAGAAACACGTAGGGTCATGCTATAAAGAAGAGAAAATGTTAGATCATTGGGAAATTAGGATTTTAGTTAGTACGAATTAATCAAGAAAAAATATACTCATGATACTTATTTTCAACATCGTAAGAAAAAATATACTCGTGATACAAAACAAAACTGACAATAGGAGAAAAATCATGATAATGGATAAAAGGTATATATACTCGTGATACTTATTTTCAACATCGTAAGAAAAAAATATGATTAACATTCTTTCTTTTTCATATATATTGGCGCGCAACTTTATTTGGGGTATGACTATAAATGAAGGATCAATTCTTGAAGACACAATCAAAGATAAGCTTGTAATAGCAATCTAAGATTTTAAAATCTCTCTATATAAATGTATGTATTTAATTATTGAAATTCTTATTAAAGACAACTAAACATGAATTTAACTTATGGTTATCTCAATTTTGTAGGGGAGGCAAGCATATCATTGTAAATTATATCAATGGCATGTATCAACCCAAAAATACAAGTTGCTAAAAAATTAGCAGAATGATAAGTAGAAAAAGCATACTTTCATGTAACCTAATAATGAAATAGTATTATATTTTAATCTAATATGCAAGTTTCAAAGAAGCTACAAAAACAAATGGATCTCTATCACTACTCTTAAAAAATGTAAAAGAAAATCAAATTAGAGATATTATGTAGACATCACAGAATTTGGTACAGGTACAATATTAGAAACCTATTCTTATTAACATAATTAAACCTAACTAAATTTTGCCAATATACAGACAAACTATTGCATGTTTAAAGCAAAGATAACTATCATTCTAAATAGACTCGAGCCATGGTTTTATACTTGCAAAGGGTGCAACAAGAAAGTAGACAAAGATGTTAATAAAGAGTGTTTGAATGATAAATGTCGCAGAATCACTGATGACTCAGTACCAATGCTAAGTAATATAACCTTTTTTATGACATGAACATATCAAAATACAATATTAACTTATATCTAGAAATCAACAATGAAAACTACAGGTATATAGTTAAGATTATCATGGAAAATAGCACAAACAGTGCAAATGTGACACTATTTGATGTAACAGGAACTCTTATTGGATGCACAACAGAACAATTCATTGCAGAGAAAAAAGAGGTAATTCTTAACTCTATTCAAATAATAAATTAGAAAATCATAAAAATTTTCATATATGTGAAATTAACCTTTGTTCTCTTTGAAACAGAAAAATAGCCATTTGTTCTCATTGAAACAGAAAAATAATCATAGTCTATATTTTCAGAAGTTTGTGCTGAGCATCGAAAAGACATTTAAATTCCTGGTGAAGTTAGATGGGAAGACAAAACATGAACAATGCGAAGGAAATATAATTGTACAAGAAATCCAATTCTAGCCTGATATTACAATTAACATAGATGATGAAAACGCTACTCTAGAATTGCCAAGGAAAAAGATAAAAGTGGAGAAAAATTAATCTCAGCTCAATTAAAAAATAAAATAAAAAGAATAAAGGATAATATTTTTTGAATATTTTATATTATAGCTTAATTTCTTGAGTAAAGTTAGGAATTTTTATAAGGGATTTTCATGCAAACTTTTATTAGTTTTGTATGCTTATGTGATTGCTTTTATCACATTAATCTTTAGTTTTTATCTTTGTATTATTTTATGTCTATCAAATGATGTAGGCTGAGATCTCATACACACACACAGTTATATATATATATATATCATGTTTGACGTACTTCTTTTTTTTATGTTTGCTTTGGAGATTGTTTATTATAAAACATGAGCTTACAATGTTCAAGTGTTGCGCAATTCTGTTTTCAATGCAATAAGAAATGCGCTTTCTTTATTGCTAGGACTATAGTTCATAATGATCTTGTTATTCATGCTTGACTCCATATTATAGCTTAGGATTAGTATAGTTTAGAATAGAACAAGTAGCATCAATTTGACTTATTTTCTTTTACTATTCTATTTGAAGATATTATTATGATAATTGATTTTTTTTCTTAGGGAATCAATTTTTATATCCCAGTTAATTATATTGATCCCAGTTTAGCACAAAAATCTATTACATTAATTTTTTATAATATTTAAATAAAAATTTAGCAATCTAATAATCTAATTTTCCAGATTTGAATTCAAAATGAATCTGACTTATTTATAGGAATGAAATAAATAAAAAATATAGTGTTCTGATATTTAACCACATGCATTGCACGTGCATAAAAACTAGTATTAAAAAGTAAGTCGCTTTTTTTACTTTCATCTTTCACTTGTATGAAAACAAACACCCTTGAACTAGGAATGGGCGAGTGCTAGGCCAGTTCAGGCACGTGACCCGGCCCACCGGGTTCAAGGTCGAACCTGGTCAGACCGGGCTCGCTCGGATCAAACTTGGGCTAGTCCAGGTCAGAGTGGGTCTGGCCAACTTCTCTGATCCCTGGTCTCGGGTTGAACCTAATCCGGCCCACGACCCACCTAGGGATCGATCGGGCCAGTTAACTTTTTGCGCACTAATATGCTATTATTGGTCAAAAAAGTGAGAAAATGTTCATTATAAAATGCAAAATATGTGTTAAGGGTATTTTGCCCACGACCCACAAGTCATGGGCCTTCACTAGGGTTTTTTCAACTTTTTCCTATTTTTTTATTTTAAATTTCTAAACTATATTAATTTTATATTCATATTTGTTAAATTATTTTTTACTATTCGGCTCTTTATTTAAAATTATATATATATATATATATATATATATATAACATCACGTAGGAAAGCATTACAACATAAAGATAAAAAAATATGGTTCGAACTTCGAACGAAGACCTACGTCCACAAAAAGTTAATAACTTATTTTAGTTTAAATTTAAATTACAAAAATAAGAGGAAAAAAAAAGAAAAGATATGTTAACATTAATGTTCAAGGAGCTGAATTCCTCCAAGTTAATTATATTAGTAAAATTTTTAAGGAAATGTCTTGTTTGTTGTCATTGTGATCGTTCTTCTGCATTGAGCTGGGTCAATAGTAGGCCGAGTTAATTGTGGCTTGGGCCTATTTCTTTGGTCCCGGGTCTAGGCCTGGACCCGGCCCGTGACCTGGGTAACGTCATAGGCCAGGTCAGGACTTGCTATAGGCCAGGCCAGGTCGTGGACGGGTTAGGTCAGCCCGCGGGTTGACCCGGACCACGCCCAACCCTACCCTAAACCCCGAAAGCTTTCAGCATCTTGCAGTAAACCCCCAATAACTTTTTAAATCGCACTAAACCCCTAATAACTTTTGCGTTTTGTAGAAAACTCCCAATAAGTTTCTACATTTTACAGATAACCTTCATATATTAGTACCAAAAACAATATAAAACATCATTCCAATTTAAAAACCTTCATATATTAGTACCAAAAATACTAATAACATACATGAGAAAAGCAGCAGCATCTGAAACAAGAAAACTTTTGCAAATGAGCGGCTCTTCAGCGCAGGTTAGCAGGCGATTTCGTTTTATCTAACTTGCGCTCCCGCTGAGATTTAGATGGCAAGAAATAGGAAAAATCAAGGGAAAAAATTATTGAAATTTGGATTCAGTGCCTCAAATCTGAGTTCTTCTTCTTTGATTGATCAAGAGACTGGATCAATTGAGGAGGAGGGCGATTTCTTGATTGAAATGGGATCTACGGGTCCAAAGGGAGAAAAGAAAAAGAGACTGATGGATGAAGTGTTGAATGATCCAAACTCAAGATCTTGCTGGAATCGTCCTCAGGAGACTAGAATTTGTCACCCTAATGAGTATTCTCCAAGTAAAATTGGAAATCATCAGCTTAATCCTTTATCTGGTGTTGTTCGATCTAATCCTGAGATTGAAAGCTGTAAAATTAGTGAATCTGTTCTTCCTGGCGACTTCTGCTTTGAATCTGAGAAGATCAGTATCGATTCTCCAACGCTTAGTGCGCAGAAGATTAGCCATCCCTCTTTTTCTAATTCTGGTAAATCTGGTAAGGTTTCTTCGGCCGATGAAGTTGAATTTGTTGTTGATTCATCTTGTCGACAAGAAAATTTGAATTCAGCTACTTCTTTTGATAAAAATTTACAAAATCTAAAAGCTCTTCTAGAACCTATTACTGTTCCATTGGTTGTGGAAAAGGATAAAGAAGAGATTAAAGAAAATTTCGATGTCAAGAAATCCTGGGCTAGTCTTTTTGCTGATAACAGGAAAGCAGGTTGTGGTATGAACTTTAAGTTTGTGAATTCTGAAAACAAAGATTGTGTGGTCTTTGATGAGGAAGAATGGAATGAAGGTAATTCAGATTGGAAATTTTCCTTGGTTGGGCAAGTCCTAGGTCTAAATGCAAAGTTTAAAGCCATGGAAAGTTATGTGAGTAAAGTTTGGGCTAACTGGTCTATACCTGATGTATGTCTTCTCAAACCTGGATTATTTTTGTTTAAATTCAAAAATCAAGATGAAATTCAAAATATCCTTGAAAATGGGCCCTGGTTCTTTGGTTCCAGACCTCTCTTGTTAAAAGCCTGGACTAATGATGATGATTTGGAGAAGTTAAGTGAAAATGTCTATCCTGTTTGGATTCAATTGCCTGGACTAAGACTTAATCTGTGGAGCCCTAATGCTATCAGCAAAATTGCTAGCCAAATTGGGAAGCCTATTACAACAGACAAGCTTACAGCAAGCAAACAAAGATTGGCGTATGCAAGAGTTTTAGTGGAGGTAACTATGCCTGCTCCTCTCCCTGATTCAATCTCAATTCATGGTCCTAATGGGAAAATTATAAAGCAAAGTGTGGTTTATGAATTAAAACCTAAATGGTGCGATAGATGCAAAATTATTGGTCATGATACAAATTATTGCAAAAGATATCCTAGGACCCAGAGATGGATTCCAAAGCAAAAAGAAGTTGTGAAACAACCTGATAATGTGGAAAATGTGCAAACACATACTCAGGTGGTTGATCCTCAAAAATCTCCTGATAAGAACAGTAACTCTGTCAATACTGGGCATTTTGTGCATGGTCAAGATTATTTTTCAGAGACAGTTACTGGAAATATGTCAAGAAATGTTCATGTTGTGCACTTTCAGGATATTGGTTCAGAGCTTTCAAAAGGGAAAAAAATTATCAACCATATAAGTCTTGGCAAAATACTGGAAAGAAGGGTAGTCCATCTCTTGACAACTCTTTTGCTCTTCTTATCAGAGATGAACTGGACCCCTCAACAGTGGATAGGGGGGATATACCTATATGAATCTATCCTTTTGGAATATTAGAGGATTAAATAAATCCTCAAAACAGCATTTGGTTAGGCAGTATATAACTCAATACCATCTTTCTTTTTTAGCTCTCATTGAAACTAAAGTAAAAAATAGTAGAATGTCAGTCATTTCAAAAAGGGTTGCTGGCAACTGGAAATTGTATTCAAATGCAAATATTACTGGCAGAGCAAGGATATTGATTTTATGGGATTCAAATTCTCTGGAGATTAACATTATCAGCCAATCAACTCAACACATTACCTGTGGTGTTAAATCTTTGGATGGCAGACTTGACTGCATAGTTTCATCTATATATGGCCATAACCATTTGGAAGATAGGTAATCTCTTTGGCATGATCTGTATCAAATTCATCAGAATACTGGAAATATGCCATGGTTTCTCTGTGGAGATTTTAATACTATAACTGGCAGTGATGAAAAACTAGGAGGGTCTGAGGTAACAGAGGCTGATACAAAGGATTTCAAAAAAATCATAGAAGATTGCCAATTATCTCACATGAAAACAGATGGATGCTTCTTTACATGGAACAATAAACAAGATTCAAATACAAGAGTTTGGAGTAGGCTTGATAGAGCCTTGGTAAATAAAAATTGGATCAACAACTACAATTCCAGTCATGTAGAATTTCTTCCCCCTAATTGCTCAGACCATTCTCCTGCTTTTATTTCAGTCTTTAAAAATTGTGCTCAAGGTAAAAAAACCCTTCAAGTTCTTCAAGATGTGGACTAAGCATAATAATTACTTACCTTTAGTATCAGATGTCTGGCAAACTTCTGTTCCTGGATGTGCTATGTTCTCTGTTGTTAGTAAATTGAAGGCTCTGAAAAAATCTCTGAAAGATCTAAATAAAAGAAATTTCTAT
>BQKN01000092.1:622388-643353 GCA_022839385.1 Asparagus kiusianus
CACATAGCCCGAATATATAGTATCTATATAATTTCTTTCTTAGGCCTGTATCCTCTACAGAACTGTTTGTAGATCTTTTTATTTTTATAGAATGAGTTTCCACTATTTCCATTAGATCTCATAATGTAAAAATAGTGGTATATATTCTGATAAAAATAATAAGTGCAAAACAAAGAATTTGCGAATATAGAGGCCTAAGAAAGAAATTATATAGATACTATATATTCGGGCTATGTGCAACTTACTAACTCAAGGCTTAAGTGTTAGAAGCATCCGAGTCTCAATGCATCTCATATCGATCTCCATCGTGGAGAATGTATCTTAGATTGTCATGCTCCATGCATGTGCACTACCTTAGCCGAGGAGAGCTTGAGTTCTAAGAACAAACGCAACTTTGTCGATAAACTATTATATATTAACTATGAGAATAAATTGCAATGAAGTTAAGAGAAAACTATAGACAAGCATTAACTAATTATTGTGGATAACAAGTTATATTCTCCCACTACATGGGCAATATATATACTTGCACGTAATCCACTTTACTAATGTGGATAATAAGCACATATTAATTAGAGCCTGGCCTTCAATTAAATTAATGTTGTCCATGCTACTCCATCAGCTTATAAAGTTTTTTTAATGTACAAAGGTTAAAATAAATATCCTATTAACATTTTTAATTAAATAAGAAATGGCATATACTTGTTTTTCCGATTATAAAATTGAACAATTATCTTCTTTGCGGTTGTTATGATCTAAAGTCAATGTAACATATGCGACCTCCACTTACCATGCTCTCTATTTTCATGCTCATGATGAATATTCACAAAAAATTAAATAGTTAAATGTTATAAGTCTCTCAAAAATCAATTTTAACCTAGTGGTTTGAAAGGTGATGGCCAACATTTTAATATAATATCAATTTATACGGGGAATTGGATGGCAGTATAGAATTTGATATGAAGGAAATTTGGTACTATAATAATTTTTCCAACTCATGTCCCATTCCCCACCTTACTACTTTAATTCGTCGTGTTTCAAGCGCACGAGAATCATACAACGATCAGATCCTAATTGAAGTTGTTTTCCTCATCACTTGTGTATCAGCGTCTGAGAACGACCCTCATTCTCCTACAACAACCAAAATTTTGCACTTCTACCTCAAGAAAAAGTGAAGTCAAAGTCCTGATCAACTGGTCAGAGAAGTGAAGATTTCATTACTCTTAAAAGTTCTAAATGAAGATATTCCTGAACACTTAAGAGATAAAATAGGAAAATTGTAATTAGTTTGTGAGTTTTCTAATTTTGATTGCCAGAGTTTTTCTTTTCTCTGGTAGTTTTTTGTAGCACTCTCATTTCAAAACTTGGTGATGAATAAAATATTTTTTCATTGACAAAAAAAAAAAGTGAAATCAAAATAAAATTTATGCTAAATTTCAGAAAACCTCTCTTCACTTTGGACGATTATAAGATAACCTCCATAACTTTTAAAATATTAGAAAAGCTGCCCTTTAATTTAGGGGTTATCAGAAAAAAAATATTTAACTTTAAGATATATCAGAAAATCTAGTTAACAATGTTTACCAGAATTTTCACATAGATGGGCAAAGTTATCCAGAAAGATATTTTTGCCGGTGAAAGTTATGGTTCGAGCCTTTAGACAGATTTTCTGGGAGAAAAAAAATTACGAGTTAAGGGTAGGGGGAGGTTATCTGATCATGGTAAAATATAAACAATAAAATTTACGTACCAGTGAAGCAAACAGAAACAGAGACAAGAAGAACAACATCTTGCAAGCCGCATCAAACCTCGAACTGATGGAAAACCAAGCAACGCTGGCCATGCTCGGCACAGCGAAGAACAAGAAGAACACCGGCCTCAGCATCCCCGGCAGCGAGTTGCTCCCTACAAACCTCTGATACAGCGTCACAAACAGCACCAAATAATGCGAAATCCCGAGCGAAAACATGCAAACAGCCCACTCCTTGAACCCCATTTGCGCCGCGGCCCTGGCCCCGACCAAGTTGCCAAGAACCGTTATCTGGCTCGTCGGATTCGCTACCATTGACAGAAACTTGTTTCCTTGGGTGAACCACTGCCCGTAGAGCTTCACGTCGAGGGCTAGTATCGGCGTGACAAAGAACCACCACAGGAGGACACAGGGGGTGGACTTTGGAGGGAGGAAGGGGTTGGACTGCAACAAGAGCAGGCACGATGTCCACGGTGCGAAGAGGTAGTTGACCCCGACGTGGTGGGAGAACTCGGCACGGACCGAGGGGAAGTGGAGGAGGCAGCGGAGGGAGTAGAGGAGGGAGAGGAGGAGGAGGGAGAGGAGGGCGAGGGACCAGAGGGAGATGAAGGCGGCCGAGGGAAGGGTGCGGGCGATGGTGCGGAGCGGGTGCGGGGAGTCGGGGGAAGGATCCGACAGGATCTTCCAGAGGAGGGCCTGGCTGCAGAGGGAGAGGCTGATCCTGAAGTAGCCTGCATGGAAGTTTGTGAGGATGGTGGATTTTTTTGGGGTAGGAGATGATGTTGAGATTTTAGATGATTGTGCCATCTTTGGTAGTTTATAAGAAAATGGAGAATGAGGGTAGGGTTACTTATAAGTATATAAAGAGAGATTGTGAGGGTTAAGGGTATGTTTTGTAAGATTTATGTAAGTCAAAATGATATCAATTGTTAAATCTGTATATGCATGAATGTCGAAGTCCAATACTACACATTTAATACCATGAACGTGAACTCAGTTGATACTTTCTCGGGAGAGATCAGGGGATTTGATGCTGGTTAATACGTTAAAGTGACGAAGACAGGTAGTTTAGCTAACCGGTCCAGTTGGAATTTTTAGACTCGTGATCGATGTTGAGTAGACAGTCATCAAAAGGCACCATGTGAGGCCCATTTTCAAGGCAACTACCTCTTGCTATTTTCTCATTTCTTAATTCACTTTTTCTTTTCATCTCAGTCTTCTTGGCTTTCTTCATTGCCTTTTTTTTAGAGAAAAACAAGGGATAATCCCCGTTCATTAAAACCAAAAGAGTCCAAAGTATATAATTACAAAATTATAGATATAAATTGTATCCAAATGTTAGAAGATAGAAAATAAAGTTTCTTTGAACTAGGGATACACAACCTTTTTCTTCCAAAGATCCATGAAGATGAAAAGTGGGTCTTGCCGTCATTCATCGTAAGCATAGATATAGGGAAGAACCAGAGCCGGATATACATATAGTAAACAGAAACTAGATTTTCTATTATCCAACAACAAAAGAAAGCTTACAAAAAGATGTAAAATTAAGTTGCAGTTGTATATACAGGACCCAAAAACCTCTCTTCTAATATATCAGCATCCTCCTTGTCCACTATCCTGGGTATAGGATTGTGTTCCAACCTCACCGATATCCTATGTGCAACAAATCCACTTCCAAAGCCTGCCCAATCATATAATTCAGAGATGACAAAGTTAACGAGAGAAGTTTACTTGACCAAAGCGAAATTTGTGTCTCGTAATCCACAAACTCCAGCATACTGAGGAGAATATAGTGCGCCATAAGTTTCCTATAGTGTTTTGTAGATCCTCTAAAGTTTGTAGAAGCTCATCAAGAGATATAGGCCATTGGAAGGGGAGATAGTAATATGTGAAATGTCTCCAAACCTATTTTGCTAGAGGACATGAGAAGAAAAGATGTTCTCTCGATTCTAAATGCACCCCACACATCGAGCATGTAGGATCACCTATTCATCCTTTTAACATAAGGTTGACATTGGTATGTAATCTATTTATAGATAATAACTAAGTAAAGATCCGACCTTTGCTAGGAAGAATGGAATTCCAAATAACTTTGAAGATGGGAGAAAGTATCCCTCTGGAATTTAAAAGAATGTAGAACGACTTGGCTGAAAAAACCCTACTTGTTTTAAGTGACCATTTAGGTTGATCAAATTGGTTAGAAACACTCCGACAACCAATTAACTTCATAAGGTCTGATCTGGCTAAGTGTGATAAAGGAGATATACTTCTTTTCAAAAAAAGGATGCCAGTGCCATTCATGACCTTGAATAATGCCTTGACTTCGTATAGACACATTTGAAGAGAGTGAAAGCTTGTATAAAGATGGATAGAGACTAGCTAAGATGTTAAAACCAAGCCATTTATCCTCCCAATATCCAATCTTATCACCAAAGACAAGCGACCATGAAGTGTGATGTAGGAAAGCATCTTTGTTAGAGATAATAGCATTCCAAAAAGATGAGTTACAAGCATTACAGTGTGTAGTTTGGAGAGTAGAATAATGTAGAGTTGATGAAAAAAGGTGCCTACTAGTGAATCTCTGTCCAGACATTTCCATAACCATTTGGAGAGAAGATAAATTTTAAAGTTTTTGATATCTTTAAATCCCAAACCACCTTCAGATTTACTTAGACATGCCTTCTTCCAATTGACCAAATATTTGAAAATTTGGTTTCAGCCCTTCCTGGCCAAAGAAATTCTTTTGGATTTTGATTATTTCTTTGATTAGCCAATTTAGCAGCTTATAGAATGACATGAAGTACAGAGGAGTGGAAGTAAGCACTAAGTTCAAAAGAACAAGCCTCCCACAAAAGACAGAGAATTGCTTTCCATGATGCAAGTTTCCTATGTAGATTATCCAGAATTTGTTGCCAGTCAGATTTAGAGAGTTTGTCATATTTCAATGGCAAACCAAGATACTTGATAGGAAGCTGCTCAACTTTATAGCTGAGTGCGGAGGATAGATTATGACACCTGAGAGGAAGTTTGCCAAAATAAATGAGGGAGGACTTTGAGTAGTTGATACCTAGTCCTAAAAGTTCCTCAAAAATATATAGTATTGTTTTAAAGATAGATATGTCCTTTGAGGAGCTCTTAACAAAGAGCAAAGTATCATTCGCAAATTGAAGACTCCTTATCTAATTTAGAGGTTCCTTAATATCCAGGCTAGATAACAATCAATCAGCAACATTGTTCATGATCATTTTACTAAGAACATCAACTGCAATGTTGAAGAGCATAGGAGATAAATGATCTCCTTGCTTAAGACCTTGTTTACATATGAAGAATTTAGATGGAGAACCGTTGACAAGCATTGCAAAACTGGATGAGGATATGATGTGATAAATCCATGAGCACCATTTGTTCCCAAAGCCCCTGGCTTTGAGTAAATTAATGAGAAAAGACCAATCTACGGAATCAAAAGCCTTAGCAAAATCAATTTTTAGCATAGCCACTTCTTTTTTCCTCTTAGAACAGAAATAGATCATTTCATTAGCAATGAGGATAGAATCAAGTGTTGATTTTCCTGCTTGAAAAGCAGATTGTGTAGGGGCAACCAAATCTGTCGTGTAAGGAGATAACATGTTTGCAAGGATTTTTGTGAAGAATTTGAACAAACAGTTAATTAGGCTAATTGGCCTATAGTCTTTCACCAGGGAGTTCTCCTTAAGCTTTGGAATTAGAGTGATAAAGACTTTGTTCACTCTATGAAGATATGATGGATCATGATGAAAGTAGTTCATGAGAGCAATAAGGCTAGTTTTGATCAAGTCCCAGAAAGATTGATAACACATCATAGAGTAACCATCAGGGCCTAGAGCTTTATTAGGATTCATGCTAAAAACAACATGTTTAATGTCGGATTCTGTGAAGGGGGCTTCAAAGGCTAAGAGATTCATCTCTTATTGGGGGTATAAAGAAGACCAGTCAGCAGAGAGATTGCTTCTATTTTCCTGACCAAAGAGATTATAATAGTAATCATAGAAAGCCAGAGTTATTTCATGATCTCCTGTTAGATTCGTACCCTGATGATTAATAGAGACAATGTGATTAGCTTTTCTATGAGAGAGTGTTGTTTTATAGAAAAAAGAGGTGTTAGCATCACCCTCTTTGAGCCACTGTATATTGAATCTTTGGTTCCAATAAGTTCCTCCTCCTTTATGAGAGATGTAAAGGAAGATTGCAGGGATTTCCTATCATTTGATTCTGATAAGGAGAGTGGTCGTTGTTCTTCAAGCAAGTCAAGGGTGTTGATTTTGGAAAGTAAAGTTGATTTCCTAGAAGATAGAGAACCAATGACATTCTTTTCTCCACCACTTGATTCTTCTCTTAAGGAGTTTTAATTTTGAGATGAAGATATCCACAGGAGAACCTTGACATTGAAAAGAATTCCATTTACACTTTATAAAAGGAATGAAATCCTTATGGTGGAACCAACTTCTTTCAAACCTAAATAGAGGTGAAGCTAGCTGAATACCCCCACTATCAAGAACTATAGGGAAATGGTGTCACGCCCCGCTTCCCAAAATACCCGGGAACCGGAACGTGAACAAGCCCACGACGTATTAGACTGAGGAGAGATAAGTGCTAGATCTCTTCTTCTCAATCTAATACGCTAAGCGTCTGGAAATAAAACAAAGCAAAGTCACAGGTCCCCGATCACAGATAGCAAGAATATAAAGACAACTCAGAATAAGATAGTACATATCACAAATGAATATCATCCAAGACATAAAATACGGGTCAAACATGCCCTTATACATATCTAAACAAATGAATACTGAAGAGATACAAAATATACTGATCAATTAGAAATGGAAGGTAGTACAAAAGAAAACGGATGACCAATAACTAAGCTTCAGCTTCTTCTGCTACACCGTCTTCAAGGTACTCCTGCTGTGAATCCTCTGGCTCCTGCTGAACCTGCTCTTCTCCTAAGTCTGACGTACACCAGAGAAAACAGGTGTACGTCAGGTGCATGACGCACGGCAAGACCCGACCCCACAAAGAAAATAGAACGAACGGAAATCCAATACGAAAAACGATACGATAACAGAAACAACAAAATAACGTATAACTGAAATCCACAAATCAACATGCGAAAACACTACTAACATGATAAACATAAAGCATCCAAAATCGATCAGGTAACGAGATCATGCAGCTAGCGATCAGAAACAATCATACGAATAACAGGGCATACAATAGATGGAATTAATACTTAAAAATCTACAACTCGAGACGTAGTACGTCGAGCGAAATAATCCAAACAAGGAAACCCTCATGTATATACCATATGTCTCAAATTGTAAATAATTAAATATTAATCCCAATCTATGTATGAAAAGAAAACAACTAGCCATCCTATCACAACTCACTGGTCCACATCTCACTAGAGTCTAAGTTCACATTATCGGATATCTGGATAACAACCACATCTCACTAGTACCTCAGACCCGCCCCAGTACGAAACGATTCACTGGTGCATGCCTGGAAATAATCAATAATCACTATATCATCGCTCCTCAGACCCACCCCAGTGCGAAACGATTCACTGGTGCGAGCCTGGAATAAACAATACACATACGATCACTGCTCCTCAAACCCACCCCAGTGCGAAACGATTCACTGGTGTGAGCCTGGAAATAACAATAAACATATCCAATCACTGCTCCTCAGATCCACCCCAGTGCGAAACGATTCACTGGTGCGAGCCTGGAAATAACAATAAACATATCCAATCACTGCTCCTCAGATCCACCCCAGTGCGAAACGATTCACTGGTGCGAGCCTAGAAATAACAATAAACATATCCAATCACTGCTCCTCAGACCCACCCCAGTGCGAAACGATTCACTGGTGCGAGCCTGGAAATAAACAATACACATATCCGATAACATGAACCAGACCTTCCCATCCCATGTCCAAGTCAACAACTCATATCTCACGGGTCACTACGGTCAAGCCATACTCGCGATTCTCAACTATAACAGGGTATAGATGCAATGAATACTATGTAACAGTGTCAGGAATCATGAACAGGAAACGTGAACAACTACAAAAACGTAAAAGAAGGAACTACAACTATCCAATAATTACGCATGAAATCTCGCAATTTCCAATCATCATGCTCATAAATTTATTTATTCCAAAAATAATCTTTTCCGAAATAGATTCCTTTAAAAATAATCCATTTTCCAAAAATTCCTTTAAAATTATTTAACTAACCCATTTTCCAAAACAAATTCTTTCAACTCATTTATTATTATAATAATTCAATTTAAACCGTTTTTCAGAATAAACTCTTTTAAAAATTATTTCTCATAATGATAATTTTGTTAATCTAGTAAAACATTAATTTATCATTTGAAATCATTTAATATCATCATCAACAGTCCCACGCAGATAATAAAAATTATAGATTAACATAAACTGATAATTCACTAATTCATCAACAAGCCCACACAGATGATAACAATTCATAATTAACTACGCAAATATTCATAATAAATGCAATAATCAAACTACGAAACAGGGAGAGCGGGATCTTGCCTCGGGTGTCGTTGGAATGTCTCGGGGCTCCAACGGGCTCGCTAGCGGCTAGAAAGTGGCGGTTCTCCAACTGAATATGTGTTGGCATATGATCAAACAAGTGGCGTGCGACGACAATAAGGTGGCGAAGGCGGACAGCGACAGTCGACGGGGCAAGGGGCGGTGTGAGAGGGGACTGCAGGCGGCGGCGCCGGCTCAGGCGGCGGGGGAGAGGGGTGACGCGGGGATAGGGGAGCAGGTCGGTAAGGAGGAAGAGGTGAGGTGGCTGGAACGTGACGCTAGGCTTGGGGCGGCTGGTCTCAGGCGGTTGCGGCTGCTCAGAGGGAGGCGGCTGGTCTCAGGCGGTCATCGGAGGGAAGCGGCGGAGGAGCTCGTCGTGGTCACGGGTGTTGATCAGGGAGGAGGAGGTGATGAGGGTTCGCGGCGCGGGGAGGCTGCCTGAGGTGAGCGGCGGTCGGAGCGGCGGCCTGGCGGGTCGAGTTCGTCGGAGCGGGGCTATTTGGGGTTGGGTTTCGGTGCTTGAGAAAGAAGAAGAAGAGAGAGAGAGAGAGCGGTTTTTCTTGGGTTGAAGAGAACGAGAGAAAAGAAATAGAAGGAGAGAGAGAGTGATTGGAGAGAGAAGGATGAGCTGGCCAATTAAGGGATTGGAGAGAGAAAAAGAGATTGGAGAGAGAAAGGAGGGGATTTGAATTGAGTACGGGAGAATTATTTGAGAGAGAGAGAAAAGGAAAGTAGGAGAGAAAATTACGGGAGTAAATAGGAAATAGTTAAATGGTGATTAGGGAATTGATTGGAAGGAGTTATGGAAATAATTCAAATGGGAGGAAATAAGAGAGGGAAAATTTCGAAAATATCATATAATATTCTGAATTATATTAATAATTAATAATCAACCAAAAATCTTTTTATTAATATTTATATACTACTATACTATGCTCACGTTTACATCAATAATAACAAGGTCATTAATAATATTAGTCACCAAAAGATTATATATAAAAATCACCAAACCGTAAATTAATATTTAGTAGAAAAAAAATACAAGACTATATATTTTATTCTTTATTTATTTAAAAACTCAGAAAATTCCAGAAATTAGGAAGAGTATTAACAAAATATAATATAATATTTTAAATACTAGAAAAATCGTTTAAAATACGTATCGAAAAATTACGGTTGTTACAAATGGTCTAAACCCAGAGATGGTGGAGAATATTGCAAGCTTGAGGGGAATTTTAGTTGGTAAATTAAGTGAGCTACCTGTGAATCCTCTGTTTGCTTATACAATCAATGTATTGTTATTGATGACTGTACTTTTTTGTTTTCAAGTTTAAATTCGCGATTATGTGTCAAAAATGATTTAGTTGGCAAATTAAGTGGTCTTACCTTAGCTTTTACATCATTACACGGGATCTTATTTGAAGTCCACCCTTCTATTTTTTGTTGTGATTGGGAGAACATATACAAGCTTAATAGCTGTGGCAAATGTCCACCATATTTGGTTCATGCTTTGTTGAAATTCTTAAAGATATTGGCTTTCTTCATTGTTAAAAGAAACAATCTAGAGACCACGGACTACTAATAATTTTAACATTTCTATAAGAAAAAGTTGTTTCCATGAAGAGGAAAATGTTAGAACGTTGTTTGTGCAATATTTCTTGTTTGATTAATAACAAACTCTCATTTGCTATTGATATGTTTTATGAGAAGATAGATTTCAGGTATAAACATGTACGAGCAAGATGCGGTTTGAAACGATGCAAAGTCAACACGAATGTTGATTTCAGCCTTCGAGTCATCGATGGTCAACAGTGACCCATCGATAGTCAAGCATCCCATCGATGGTTATAGGAATAAATTGGAGAAAATAAAAATAGGAATTGTCATCATCGATAGACTACAGTGGACCATCGATGACTACTTGAGACAATCGAAGAAATCTAAAAACTAAAATCAACACCATTGATGGCTACAGTCAAATCATCGATAATCACAAAGGGTCCGTCGATGATCATGATCACCACCAATGTTTATGAGGTGTTTTTGGCAGTTTTGACAAGTTTTTAAGATTTAATCTCAACTGTTCGTTGAAGCTTTGATCTCCTATTTGCACTCAGATTTGGGTATCTTTTTCATGTCCTATCAAGGCCTATTTAAAGAGAGTTAGAGATCATATAGAATAGAAAATAATAGAGAAGTTTAAGGAGGCAAATATACGAAAAGGAGATACCTTTGTTCTGGGTTTGAGAGAGAGAATTGATCAAATCCCCTAAGCCCATTCAACTTCTTCTCAGTGCAATTTTCATCAAAGTTTAATTCAGCGAGAAGGAGTGATCATCAAAGTTTAATTCAGCGAGAAGGAGTGATCTACACTTACACCACTACACCGCTTCTTCACGGATCTTCGTCTTCATCGATTTGAAGAACAATTTAATAAAGGGCTATAAGATTGTTCTTTTTGTGCTTTAATTATTTTGATTGGTTGTATTCAAACTTGTAAGTTTTACAACGTACTCAAGCCGGGTTAATTGAGGTTTGTCATACTCAAGCCAGGGTAATTGAGGGTTTGGCTAGCTAGGACTAGGTTTCTTCTGGTCATTATGAAGAGTTAGGTTAAACGACTAGTTTCGAGAAGATCCCAAGGTGCGGCCTTTGAAGCCTATTAAATCAGGTTGTAATTCAGGTGAACTTTGGTCATAGTGAGGAAGGTCATTCACGAGAAGGAAGAGTGGATATAGGATTTTGATCCGAACCACTATAAAAATCTCGTATGTTCATGCATTAGTTTGCTTTTAGTTTTTCGCTTATTATATTTTCTCTACTTATTCGGAGTTAGTCGAAAAATTGTAGCAATTTTATTCACCCCCACCCCTTCTAGGCTTGCATCCAGGATCCAATAGAAAATATGTAAAGAAGTTCATGTGTAAGCAATAAATTATGAAAAGAATGATGGATTTAAGTAAGAGTCAGACTCCATACCTAATAGCTTAAGTTTTTTAGGTTAATTTGTTTCTTAATCAGTATAAGGCTCGTTAAGTGTCGGTTGGGCCCGATCACTCACTCAAAAAGATGTATAAGAGTCGAGGTTGTGACCTAAGAAAAAGTAAAAAATCCAATGTCAAGCTTGAAGATGTAGGAAGAACGGCTGACTTTAGGTTAGCCCACTAGTCCTAGATGGTGATAGATTCTAAGATGACTAATGTATTAAGTCGTGATTTCCTTAGGCCAAGGTCGGATTGAGGAACAAATGATGAATGATGCCCGATATTGTTCAAATTAGCAACGGAGACTATGGTTCCCATACATGATTGAGCTATACTCACAATGGAGGGGGAGACAGGAGACTATAAAGAATTTTATATGCAAGTATAATCAGCAAAGATGGTGATAGCTCTCGTGCGCGGATCATTAAGCCATACTCACAAATATTTAAAGAAGTTTCATCTAAAAAATTTAGCACTTGGCGTAGTGGAGTCCTACCCGGAGCATGTATACTTCTTCGTTGGGCTGTGGTAGGCGAGGAAAAGGCCTGGAAAATGTGGTGTGCATCATTTCATCTCATTGTGTCTATTTTGTTAAATCCTCCACTTTATTGTTAGATAATCCACGAGAAAATTCACTGGTTTTGCATCGTCAGTTGCAATGTTTGAGACCATAAAAGATAAGCAAATAGTTGTATGCGTTTTGTTAATTCCTCCACTTTATAGTCAATTCCACTACATTTTTAGGTTATCCACAAGAAGGTTTGGTTTGATTTTGCATCTATCACTTGCATGTAGTGGCAGATCAGGAATTTTATGTGACGTCATATTACTTATGAGTTCATTGAAACAAGAAATCTTCAAGATTATCCTCCTCCTATCTTATTTCTAGCTATCGGCGTGTGAAGTAGAAAATACACGTAAACCAATGTAAAAAAATATCCATCAAGTAGATAATCTAATGATATCCTATGACACCACTAAAGCTTATGCACCTCTGTCACCAATGGCGGAATCACAATGTCTAATTGTGTCACAGGACTCCACTGGATTGACTATTTTATACATATTTTTATTTATCTTTACTTATATTTAGAACACCACTAGAATTAAGATAGGACATCATTAAAAGAGATAAAATTGTAAAATTGTCAATACATCTCTTAATATAACTGTGACAATATATACGAGGACAGTACTGAGACAAAATTCTGGAGGCACCATGTACCACTGCTTGCATGTTTAAAGACCATAAAAGAGCTAATGGTTGGATCATGGGGCATGACTGACAGTTACCGGTATATGCACGCTTTTTAAAGTTGACACCACAACGCATCCCACTGATAAATGAAAGTCATGTGTTCTTCATTTTGTTAGCTCCTTTAATATATATATTATGAAATTGGATGTTATGGGGAAAAAAATAAAGGAGAAGGAAGTTTCAAGTTTACTTCATGACATTTTGAATTGTAGTGCAAGAGGCTACAGTTGTAAAACTAACCAAGTTACCTTGCAACTATAGCTTCTGGCTTCTGTAAATGAGATGCAATTAGGAAACCAACAACACATAATTAAGAGTGAAATAGTGAGTTTGAAATACAAATAAACTACTACTATTTCAAAATAAGTTTTTACATTAAAGGTTCCTGTTTGAAGGAACTGTGTCAGAATAAAATGTGATGGAATCATATTTTTTAGAACAAAGTTGGGCTATGGAACTCAATAAAGCTAAATATTGAGCCCACCGCCAATTGACAAAATGAGAGAAACAACCTACAAGTCTAGTACTTTGTATAAAATCATATCATGTCATATTTCATACTCTCTTTAAAAGTAGTAGTAGTTTGGTAAAAACATTCAATGGACAATAATACTCCTGATATTTTTAGATATTACATATTATCTTATCTCATTCTAATTAATTCTAATTAATAGATATAAGCTTATTATCTTATCATAAACCAAAATACTGCCAAGAATCCACTTCTTTTGAATACAAAAGAAAGCTTTTGATAGTTAATGGGACTTTTAATCATATCTCTGAAAGCAAAAACTATATCAATTGCAAATTTTGAGGATTTAGAATCCATGAAAGCTTTCTTTTCTACTTACTAAGGATAGATATCAAAAATAAATAAAATAAAATAAAGTAAGAACTGACTTTGGTTTTAAGATGCACGTATACATTTTACTTTGAAAATTGCAGAATACTCCCCTACATCTTGGAGAGTTTCACATAAACCCTGAACTATGTAAAAGTTCATCTTGAACCTTTTGACACATTTTTCCCCCCCTCCAAACAACTTGATGTCAAAGTTCGTTCTAGGGCTTATCACGAAAGAGAAGATAGATAGAAATGAGAAAAAAAATAAGGAAAATACTTTTTATGTTTTTACACAGAGATGTAAATTGTTATTTAAAAAGAATATTTCAATTTGTGGACCTTTTCAAAAGTAGACATAGTTTTGTGAAACTCTCCAAAGTTGGGAGGGTTTCTCCTTTTTTTGAAAATTTGAGAGGTCTTGTGCAACTCATTCTAGAGGTCAGGTTGTTTTGTGAAATTTCCTTTTTAACCAGTAATATAAATCTTGACTGAAAAATCAACTTAGACAAAAGGGGAAAACGCCAATATCGAGAAAAATCTTTATCTGCAACTTCTCAAAAAATGACAACGCAGCTAAGCTAGGCTCATTCTCTTCAATGTCCAAGAATATAAAAAATATAATCACTTCCTATGTCTTCAAAGTTTCATGCAATTAAGCAAATAAATTTTCTCTTCAATTTACAGCTGCAATTCATTCATTGCATTCATCCATTACAAACCATTTTCTCTATTTGCACCTTTGAAATCTTTGATTCTTTTTTATGCGACAAATGTTCTTTTTTTTTTACCTGTGATTAGTTCTTTTATCATCAAAAGATGTCTATCTGCTTTTATAGCTTTAAACGTAATTAAACTACATTACAAGGGTGCTTCGGAACTACTTCACCCACGGCTCTTATTAAAGAGACACTAAACTAATTATAGACATGATTTTCTTGAGATTGTAGAATTTGTACTTCACAAGAATATATTTGGTGAAAGAATGTACATAGGTTCTTTGTTTAATTAGGATATACACTTTTGTTAGATGACTCTCTCTTTAATTTACACGACCAGTTGACTTGTTAATTCTTTGAACTCCCTCTTTTCCTTGCTGCTGCAATTTACCTTTAGAATACAGTTCTAAATTTCCAGAGAAAAGTTGACTGCAGCGGAAAGAAAGAACTAAGATAGGTATCATAAATTTTTTGTTTAAGACAGCTTGTTTTTTTTTTTTTTGTCAATGAATCAGAATTTTATTCATCACCAAGTGTGGAAATGTATGCGCAAATCAAAGTTACAAGAAAGCCAAAGACTGGTTATATAAACTCAGTCAACATTCTTTTACAAACTCTCAATGTAATCTTTCATATGATGTGGTATATTTTCATTCAAAATCTTTGTGTATATACAGATCTTCACCGCACGAAATAGTTGCTCAGCTCCACGAGCTTTCTGCTAAAAAATTCTTTGATTTCTCTCTTGCCATAGCAGATAAACAGATACTGACAGTGCAATTCTCTTCAACTTCTTTTTGAAGCCTTTTCCCCTCAAGTTCCTGTTGTACCAATTAAAAATCGGGTTCCAATTGCATGACTGCCAGTTGAATTTCAGCCATTCCATCACTTTTCTCCAAACACACGCAGAGTATTGACAATCGAAAAAGATATGTTGACAGGTTTCTATTTGGCGATCACTTGAGCACAATATACACTAATTTGAGCTTAACAGTCTCATTTTGCACAATCTTTCTTGCGTGAGTAACCTTGAGAGAGAAGCTAGCCACAGGATGAATGAATGTTTGGGGTAATGCCACTCCCCCATATAGTCCCAGCTGATCCTTCAGACAAAACAGCCTCTTGCTGAAAAAATACCATGTAAATCGATGATATACTGATATTGCCATTGACACAGCTACCATTAATTGCATTCAATAAGTTGTCAACACTTTCCATCTTATCCCTCATCATGTTTCTAGCTTTTAGGAGCTGTTTCCACATCCATGAGTCACATTCTTTAGCCTGCACCTGCTAGATATTTGTTTGCCTCAGGTATGTGTCGTGCACCCATTTAATCCAAAGAATATCTTATTTAAGGTGTATCATCCAAAGTAATTTAGCTGCTGTTGCATAATTCCAGAGCTTAGCTGAGAATAATCCCAAGCCACCATGCTTTATGTCTTGACAAACAGAGCTCCAAGATACCAGGTGGATTTTGTGTCCCAAAAGAAAATTAGAACACATGCTATCAATCCTTTCTAGCACATTAACAGGAAGAATGAAATTGCTTGTCCAGAAAATTTGAATACCCAAAATGACTGATTTTATCATTTGCAACCTCCCAGCATAAGACAGAGACCTTATATTTTGTCAATTTTGAAACTGATCTGATATCTTGCTGATGAGAGGAGAACAATCAAGCCATGAAAGCCTTTTAGAAATGAGTGGCATCCCCAGATATTTTATAGGTAAAATCCCCTCTGAAAAATTAAGACAGTCACAGATATGACTCTTCAGATTATCATCAACCCCACTCATAAAAATCGAACACTTAGAAGGATTAGGATTCAATCCAGAGACCTGACTAAACTCCATTAGGTAGTCCCTCAATCTTGATATTGAGTATATTTCTGCTTTGCTAAATAGGAGAAGATCATCCGCAAAGATTAGATGTGATATCTTCATTCTTGAATACTTGGGATGAAATTTAAACAGTCTATCATTCTTAAGAGTGTTTAGCTTCCGAGACAAATATTCCATTCCAATAACAAACAAATATGGAGAAATAGGATCACATTGTCTTAATCCTCTAGCTCCTTGAAAATAGCCATGGAGTATTCCATTTATGGATATAAAAAATTTAGGAGTAGAAATGCATTCCATAATCCAAGAAGTCATGATATCAGGGAATCCTAATCCTTTCAACATAGCTCTTATAAAATCCCAATTAATGGTATCAAATGCTTTCCTCAAATCAATATTCAAAACGGCTCTAGGGGAAGTGTGCTTCCTACCATTGTGTTTGACTATTTCATGAGCTAGAAGAATGTTGCTAGATATAAGTCTACCTATAATAAAAGCACTCTGAGCATCGCTTATCAAGTATCCCATTACCTTTTGAATTCTAGATGCTATGATTTTAGTAATGATTTTGTATATACAATTGCAGCATGATATTGGCATGTAGTCTGCAGCATACTGAGGATTGAGGATTTTTGGAATCAATGTGATGGAGGTAGAGTTTAATGTACCAAGCAGCTTCTCAGAGCTAAAAAATTCCTCCACTACTGCATAAAGTTCTTCTTTGATAACATTCCAAGATGCCTTGAAGAAGAGAGCACTATAACCATCTGGACCAGGGCTTTTGTCATTTGACATAGAAAAAACTGCTTGTTTTTGTTACTGGAAGGCTGAGCATTTGTCTCTGTTCAGGTGAGAGCAGAGGCCCATTTGCTATCACTTCTGGATCAGGTGTTGCAGTAAGAACAGAAGTACCCAATATCTTTTTGTAGTAATCAATAATTTCTGTAATTATTTCAGATCTGTCAGTAATTCTAATCCCATTGTCAGTGTATAGAGTCAAAATTCTGTTAAGATGCCTTTTCTTCTTTATGATAGAATGAAAAAACCTTGATCCCTTATCCCCTTGCAAGCTCCAGTTTATGTTAGCTTTCTGTTTATAGTAAGAAGATTCACAATCAATCAATCTGTCATACTTTTTGATGCATTCTTTTTCCCTTGCAATCAAATCTGAGTTGAAAAGATCATCATTTAATTGCCTTTGAATATCAGCTAAATCTTCCTTAGATCTACACACTTGTTCTCTTATATTCATGAAGTGATTTTTATTTAGCTCTTTAAGGGCATGTTTAAGTCTTTTGAGCTTTGTGTGAAACCTGAACATTTTGTAGCATTCACTGTTTTGCACCCATATAGAATTTACTGTTGAGATAAAATCTGGATGCTTCACCCACATATTGAAGCACTTGAATGGCCTTTTACCCTCAAAATTATCATCTTCAATGGTTAATAATGCCGGATAATGGTCAGAGCATTTTGGCATGAGATATTCCACCTGACTTGAGGTGTATAAGTGTATCCAATTCTCATTAACCAAGCACTTATCCAATCTAGTCCAGATTCTGCTTTCAGTCTCTTGTTTGTTACACCAAGTGTAGTAACAGCCAGTAGATCTTAAATGCAATAGCTAACTAGTGTTGATGAAGCTTTGAAAATCCTCAATGTCAGCTTCAGTAACTGGTAACCCTCTAATTTTCTCTTTACAACTTGAAATAGCATTGAAATCTCCACCAATAATCCATGGACTATTAACATTTTGCTTTAAAGTTAGTAAATCCCTCCAAAGATTTTTCATGCTTGTCATTTGGTTTAAAGCATAGACTATAGTGCATAGACTGGTAAACCTTCCATCTCTGGATTCAATAGTGCATGTAATGAATTTCTCTGATAAAATAACATTTTGGACTGTCAAAATATCACTATCCCAGAGAATCCATATTCTACCATTTCTAGCTTCTTGCACATTAGAAACCCATTTCCAGCTTTCTGTAAAAAAAATTTCTAGCCTTTGCAACTTATTTTCAGAGAGTTTTGTTTCCAAAAGAGCTAATAAAGAGAGATTATACTCTTGAATAAAATGCTTGACTATTGTATGTTTGGAGGATTTATTAAATCCTCTAATGTTCCAAATAGCAAGATGCATTAAAGAGATTTTCCACCTCTGTCTGCACAGGATGGATCAAAAATTTGCTGCTCTAGTAGAGAGAATTGAGATGGCAAAATACCTGAAGTAACAGATGCAGTTATATTAACTCTCCTTGCTATGTTGGCTCTATTCACACTTGTAATTATAAACCCTGATGCATTAACAGTTGGACTGATCTGTTGGAAATGAGCATAACCAGGTGTTTTTGAGGTTGAGAAGTTTTGCTAATACAGGGTACGTTCATTTGCTTGCATATATTGATTTGAACTAGGGGTAGTTACCCTTTCACTCAAACCAAAATTGTTCCCCCATTTTCTCATTTCCTGTGTAAAATCTGTTTGTGCATGTTTTTCATTCTGTGCATGTTTCTCAACAGATTGTTCTTCCTGATTTGAAGAACTAATTACATGATCCTTAGAGCCACAAATAGAAGTTATTCCATTCTCTTACTGAATTAAAATCTCCTTATCAAGCCCAGAATTAGATACATGTTCAACATTTCCATTTGCAACATTTCCAGTCTGCTTATTAACAGGAACCCATACCTTTTTAGTTTTATTTCTTCTGCACTGTTCAGTATCATGACCAACCATGCTGCATATAGAACACCACTTAGGTTTGAATTCATACAAAACTTGATGCATATTGTTTTTTCCATCAGGCCCTTCAATTTTCAAAAAATCAGGCAAAGGCTCTTTAAAAGGGAGTTTCACCTCTATTAAGACTCTAGCATAGCTCAATCTCTGTCTAGTGGCCGTGAGCTTATCAGTTGTAAGAGGTTTCTCAATGAGGCTAGCAATTTTACTAAGACCAGCTGAGCTCCAAATATTAAGTCTCAATCTTGGAAATTGAACCCACATTGGATAGAAAAAATTCTGAATTTTTTCTATATCTGTATCAATACTCCATGGCTTCAACATTAAAGGTCTTGATCCAAAAAACTAAGGGCCTGCCTCAAGAACATCATTCATTTGCTTTTGAGTTTGAAAATCAAATAGGAATAACCCTTGTTTGATTAGAGAGACCTTAGGTATAGAGATTTTACCCCATAGCTTGTTAATATAGGATTTCATTGATTTAAATTTGACATTCAATCCTATAACATGCCCAATTAAGGCATTTCTCCATAAATCTTCACCTTGCTTCCATTCATCAGCAGTAAAAGAGGCTATATTGGTAAGGGAAGGTGGCATGAAGCTTATGTTGTGCGCGGCGCGGAAGCGGTCGAATCACACAATCCAAATAAGAGAGATCACAACCAAATAAATAAGCAAAATCACCAAATAACACAAGAGATTTACATGGCTCGGCAAGTTACCTATGTCCACGGGGCAAGAAGGGGATGTGGTTTTCACTAATAGAGAAAGAGTACAAACTGAGATTACAAATCACTCGAAGGAACAAACTAATCTCACCGACAAGCTCTTAATCTCTCCAAACAAAACCCTAAATAAATAGCTCAGAAAATACATCTTTTCTGTGCTCCAAATATCCCCAATTTGCTTCTCTACGTTCATGGTATGCTCACATGGGTGTGGCCACGTCCCCACACGTCCACTCACAATTCTCCACCTCGGTGAAGTTTTCCCAAAACAGAGCCGATACCAACCAAACCAAATGTCTTACTTGTTGCGTCCAGTATGAAGTAAAACAATTCACGACAACGGACTCAATCCATAACAAGTCGAGAACCCAAATGAGAATGCAAACACTCTCAAAATGTCGGTATCAACTCACCAAATCGATCTCACCCTCATCAAAATCCAACCCGGTTGCATCATAAAGACTGCCTACATATCCTCTTGCCCAAGGAATCAAGCCGAACGTAGTTCACCCAAATGGACTCCAAAGGCCTCAATCCACTAGAAGAGTTTGCAACCCTTCTCCAACATCACGATCAAGTCTACGGCTGATAGCACCTCCAATAGTCCCAAACTGAAATAATCCAAACATCTCCACCTGAGATGAACCAATGGCCATATCCATACTACATCTATCAGCTGTACTCTAATCAATCAACCTATTATTTGCATCCAAATCAACACGATCCAATCTGTGTCATATCAGCTGGAATCCCAAATGATGCAGTATGATCTGGAGTCTCCACCTAACGTGGAGTAGCATCACTCTCCACCCGCTGTGATGTCCTAAAGATCTGATCATCACTCTCCACCTTTCGAGAGTCAAACGTGACATACCTGCTCAGAACAAAGTCAGAAGCCAATACATGATAATCAAACACGCCTCTGACTCCCAAATGTGCTATCGGATCAAATCTCACATCCACGATATGACCAAGTGCTGAATAGCCAAACATCCGATGCAACCCAAAATCTGAAGTAGCTCTACCTGATCTAAAATCTCTAAATGCAGCAGTCGACAACCTATACATAAGATGGCCCAAATATGATGTAGCCCGCACAGCAATGCCAATGCTCGACATCAAATACCTATCCTCCTCCAGAAAGGAATGTTGGCCTTCTTGTTTTGATGATGATTTACAAACAATTTACATCTAATATTGTTTGTCTAGTGTTTGTGTTTTATATTTATTCTAGGCAAACAATATGTTGGAGGATGGATGGAATTGCGCATTCACGATCATATCCAATGGAGGCTGGCGGAATAGTGGAGTGAAGCCTTGTTATCAAGTTAAAGATCCAATTACAAGCTTCATCCAAGTTTACCAAGTTAGACTATAATGAAGATCAAGGTCAAGCTTAGGTAATAGTAAGTTTAGGTTTATATTATATGTGTTAGTACTTTAAGCTTAATATTATACACACACATTTTATTGGTTTCCTTGTATATATATGTAGTCATATATATATA
>BQKN01000092.1:669460-689324 GCA_022839385.1 Asparagus kiusianus
TTCTAGTTATTATTCGTGTTGCCGAGAAGCTTCCGCCGTGCACAACATTGACATCGTACGTAAGATGAATTCCTTATATATTTTCAGGATGATAAAACATCCTAATATGTTGTCTCCTTTGTTTTCTATCAGTACTATCCTAGCTTGAATAAGGTTTTAAAACATCCTAATATGTTGTCTCCTTTGTTTTCTATCAGTAATATCCTAGCTTGAATAAGGTTTTATTTCGTAATGGTTCATTGACATCTGTTATAGCCTGCAAATAAATGTGTTAATCTTTCTTGAGTTGTCAACAAGTGTCCCACTCCACGCCAAATCAGACACGATAAGAGCCCAGACAACTCGAACCACTCCGGCGGCCAACTCCATAGGCCGATAACTTATATGGCTGAATCGAAAGACGGTATTTGCCGACCTACCTATCAGATCGAGCCCACAAGCCTCCATGCTCGGCCCACTATCTTAGCCAACAACTCTCGAGGCCGACTACAAATACGGTATTTGTCGTCTCATTTGCAGAGCGGAGTCAAGAGGCGGTGCGTCCTCGAACTCCACACCAACAACTACCCCTCCTCATCACAGCTGGTGCCACGAATCCTCATGATTCATCACTCACCAACTCCCCTCGATCATCCTCGCATCCAATCAAGGACGACTCACCCACTTCTGCAGCCGACACCTATAGAGACACTTGTCGAGTCAGCTGCCTACCTGGACTCGTCCACAGTTACCTTCATGCCCTTCTGATCTACTATAAAAGGGAGCCGCACTGCATGAGGTAACTTCTTCTGTGGTCAAGCAACTCTGAGCAATTCCTCTCACTATTTCTCTTATATTTTCTCACTCAAGTTTAAACACAAACTTAATCATCAGAGGAATAACCGGAGAACACAACTCCGGTCTCTCACGAGTTCATCCAGTGCAGGGAAGAACAACCATCTATAGAGCCAGTCATCTGGAGGAGTTTGAGGACCCTAACTCTACTTTAATCCATAAATAAACCCCATGTTCGATAACTGGCATCAACAACATCTGATACATCATATTGATTTTAATATTTATACCTATCACTGCTCTTAGTTATTTGCCACACTTAATATTGATTTTTTTAACACTTTTTTGGGAGTCTGTACATAATGAGGGTCTCGGATATTAGTACTCCAAATAAACTATCTGACTTCTAAAACTACTTATACTTTCTTCTCAAGTAATACAAACTTAATAAAATTTCAACTACTCCTTTTTTAACAATTTGCTGTTTATTATGGTCAATCATGATTTTTTAACTACGTATATTGCACATGTATCCCACCAAGCACATAATAAAATGATAAGAGTTTGGCCATGTTTCACAAATCTCATTTTATGCAAACCTTACAAGAGGGACAAACAATCTTTTGTAAATAAAAATAAAAAAAATCTTATGAGGGTCCAAAAGTAAGTGGGAATATCTCAATTTTTCCTATTTTAAAGTGAAATTAATAAATAGGTAAAATTTATCCTTATAAGGAAAAACGCACTTATGAATTAAAGTGAGTGAGTTCCCATCTACTTATAAAGACCTTATGGGCTTGTGATGGGTAGAAGTAATATGGAAAATACTTCTTTAGTGTTGGGATTTTTAGATCTCGGAAAAACTCTGAAAACTAACAAACGTAGTAAGTAGACTCTCACACAAGATTTAATATGGAAAACTCTCAACATGGAAAAATTACGAATCGAAAAATGATCCACTATCGGCTCCAAAATATAATTTTCTGCATGGACAAAGACTGTGAAACCCTCTCTCTCACACTATCCTTGAATTGAGTTACACGCTTTGTTAAACTCTGGCTATATGAATATTGTGTCTCTCTCCCCCTCTACTAAAAAACCCTAGAATAAGACGTCTTATTTAAAGATACCCCTGACTCGTCTACCAAATTAACTTGGCCTCTAAGAAAATAACTAGAACTAGACATAGCCTTCAAATCCAAATCCAATTTGGAGTTTGAGTCGGTACCCAACATATCATCCCTCAACAAAAAATCTCCAAGTATCTTCACAGCTTCAGAAAAACTCACTCTTCTTCTTGTTCTTCACCTCTGCCTTGTGAACAAGAGTTTGAAAAAGTGTCACCTACACTATTAACAAAACGCCCATCTAAATAGCAAATATGATTGCTATTCTTCCTTCCTCGTAAAATTAAATCATCATCTCTATAGACTTTGCACCACTCCCCTTCATCCATATACTTGTACCCATGCAATGTCATTTCACCTAACCAAATTAAATTAGCACCACATGATGGCACATATCTCACATTACGAATAATTCCAATCTTCCCAGTGTGAAGCTTGAGGAAAACACTCCCAACGCCTTCAGCCTTCATAATCTCGTAGTTTCCAATGATCACATCACCAAATTCTTCATCTCTCTTCAATGTGTCAAAACACTTCTTGTTGTTGCAAACATTCACAAAAGCTACAGAATTTAACACCCAAATGTTACTCACATCAGTCGGTACTCTTCGTCATCAACAACACATTTTCATCACACACAATTATCGAAGAGTCCTCCTTTCCATTTTCTTGAAGCTGCATCTTTCTAATGTAGTTCAAGTCATCTCGCATTTGGGAACATCTAAACTGAATGTGACACTTCTCTCCGCAGTAGTAGTACTTCCTTTCGCTGCCATCTCGGGCCCAAAATTTTGATCCTCCATGATAATTGTTACATCTCCCCATGCTCCTCCCTCGATTAGAACCTTCAAAATCTAGTGCATTCTCACCACTACATGCACTCTCTTTTCCCATCGTTCTCTCATTCTCTTGTATGAGTGCGCTCTCACCACTACATGCGCTCTTTTTTCTAGTCATTCTCTCATTCTCTCGTATGAGTGTTGTCACATCATTAAATTTTAAAGTCTGCTTCCCCACGATTATCGTCTAAACTAATGGCTTATACAACTTTTGTAGGGAAGATAGTAGGAGTAACATCTGCTCTTCTTCTTTAAGTTTGTCATTAATATCCATAATTTGGAAAATTAACTGATAAAAGGTATTCATGTGGTTTTGAATAGTAGTACCTTTTTCCATCTTCAATAAATAAAACTCTATCCTCAAACACAACTGGTTGGTCATCGACTTTGACACATAAATCCCCTCGAGCTTGTCTCACAGCTCCCTTTGTGTGATCTCCTACATAACGTTGTACTTGATCTTGGGAGAGTGCCAAATAAATTGTGCTAACCGCTTTCTTTTGCATAGAACTCCATTCACCAGCATCCTTCATCCCTTTTGGCTTTCTTTCCTCCAAAGCTTGATCAACACATTGTTGCACTAGAAGATCTTCGATCGTACACTGTCATACTGTAAAATTATATTGCCATTGAATAGCATAATATCGAACTTTGAACCCGAAGATGTCATCATTCTCTAACCACAACCAAATTCAAATAAGTTACTATAAAAATTGAACTTGGAAGATATGACATTAAAAAATGAACCCAACATGTCGAAAAACCCAGGAACGACTTTTGGATCACTAAAATTCACATCCAAACCCTCTATCGGCTGACAAATCAATCAGATCTTTACATTCCCCACATGAAAATTAAGCATTCAGGTGACCTCATTTTTGCTGTTGTAACGCCCCTGATTTTTACACTGGCTGCAGTTCAGGGTAAACCTCAGAGATGTTAGGACCTGCTATGCACCCTCCTATGAGGTTCACCCTGGACTACAGCTAGTGTGAAATCAGGGGAATTTCAGCTGTTGATTTCAGCCACACAAAAATCACCCCTTAGAATTGTTTTCATGCGGACCCACCTTTCATGTGTGTAAGATCACGTGCTAACTTCTTCCTCTACTTTTTCATGCGAGCAGAAACCGTCGATCCCACTTTTGCCCCAAACCGCTGCCGAGATTTCTGACAATTGACACCCTTTTAGCCTCCTCTGACTCTGGATAAATGCCCTGAGCCTATCTGAACCAAAATCTTCCACGAACCGTCGAACCTCATTCTAATATCACTTGTTGGGATTTTTAGATCTCGCAAAAGCCCCAAAAACTAACAAACGCGGTAAATAGAATCTCACACAAGACTTAATGTGGAAATCTCTCAATATGAAAAGACCATGTGATCGAAAATAATCCACTATCACCTTGAAAATATGATCTTTTACATGGACAAAAACTGTTGAACCTTCTCTATCATAATACCCTCGAATCTGATTACACCGTCTGTTAAATCCTTATTACAAAAATATTGTATCTCTCTCCTTCTCTACTAAAAAAATCCTAGAATAGGACGTTTTATTTAAAGACACCCCTGACTTGTCCACCAAGTCAACTTGACCTTCAAGAATACTACTAGTAATGGGCCAAGCATTTACATCCGAATCTAAGTTGGAGTTTGATTCGGCACCCAACATTTAGGACAATCTACAAACTCGAGTCTTTGAAGAATATTCCAGGTTATCTAGGGTTTGCTTATATGGTCACGGGGCAACCTTAGGTTCTCAAAGGATTAATCACACGTAGACCCTTGCAGCATTGATGTTTTGTAATTGCTATCTTTGTAGTTTCATTGTTGCAAATAAACCTCGTAGGTCAAATTTTGCTGACTCTTTTATCCTTGGATGAAATTTCGAAATATAATGCTCGTGGGTGAAATTAATGAGTACACCTAAGGACAAAAGAGCAAAAAAGAAAATTTAGCTCAAGCGGTCTATCAACGACAACGGAACAACGGAGGTAGTTAGTCAATACAAACATACTATAAGGCGTCTATTTGCAATTAACCCATTCTCAAGTGATGTAGATTGGGGTTGTATCCAAACCCGTACCAATTCAGCATGACACTCTCTGCTTTGCTGCACGCTCTATTCACTGATATTGATTGCATTGATGTAAACTTGATAATGCAACATGTATGATTTACTTCTTTTCATGTATGATTTTCAGTAGAAGGCCCACTTTAGGATTTACTTTTTCCTCTAAGGCGATGTTTGTTTCAAATCCTATAATTTTAGGATATGTATTTCACCATGTGATTTGAAATCCATAGGTAATTTGTTATGGGTTGGGATTCCTAAAACTTTGTTTGTTTCAACAATATTTTGGGATTTTGAATACTATAATTTATAATATTTTTGTTTATTTCAAACTTTTTGGAATTTAAAATCCTTAATTTGTCTAACACTTTTGAAATCCACCCCACATCCCACCCAAAAAAGAGGATTTCACAAATCCTTAAATTTAATATTTTTTTATTATTTGGGGATTTGATATTCTAAATTTTATTTTGAAACAAACAAGTTTTTATGGAATTCTAAAACCCAAAAAAATCACTTTTTGATCCTAGAATTTGAAATCCACCCAAATGCCAATTTTCTTTTGAAACAAACACCCCCTAAACCGATGCGAAAGTATGAATGCAATGGACCTCTTTTTTTCACAATGTGAGGCTCCACTCTAGACAAACCCCAATATTGTATTTTTTTTTCCTCAAACTGTAGGTGACCTCAAAAAAAGGACCAACAAAGTTAAATCCTGTATTAAACAAGTAGGATTCACCATGCTAGCTCTCATAAAGAGCCCTATTTGAAAAAAGAAAATGATTTAAGGACCCAAAATATGGGACCAATGGAGGGGACAAGTGACCCATATTTTGGGTCACCGTAGCAGCACTCTTTGAAAAAAGCTAAGCACAATTATTGCTGCAACTAACACCACGTCACCAATAGTCACTGCACACCATCAAAGCAAAAATAATTCTAGCTGTTTTTGTCACCATTTCAGTACTCTATGCCCCCAAGGACTTGAGAAATAAAGTAGTATACAGTTCAGTACCAATTCAATGAGGAAGGCCAGCTCAATGGGAAAAGGTGAGAATTCACATGGTTCAATAAAAGTTTCATTTGTTGAGCTTCGCCCCCTTTTCTTGCACCAAACTCTGCTGCTCAGTTGACACATGCCCTCATCTCATTCACACCTGCATCCATCACTTCGATTCTCATCTGATATGTTCTCTTTCACATCATAGAGATTGAGAGAGAGAGAGAGAGAGAGAGAGAAGGCTCTTTCGCTCTCAATTTTGTTGTGGTTAAGCTCTCATCATCACCAAATATCGCTGCTGGTTACTTGGTAAGTCCTCCCTGCAAATTTAAACATCATCCCATATGAGAAAACGAACAAGTGCACTTTTTCATCCTCTCTATCTTCATCTTAAGTATCATGCATAAGTTGTAATTAATTTCTAGTCCTAATACTGATCAACAATGAATTTATACAGATGATTCAAACAGCATGACAAGTTCTGCTGTTCTAGCCCTCTATATTACAATTTGTTGCGTTGCATTCATTATATCGAAGATCATAATCTCGGTGCTCCTATACAAAAGATGGGTGAGGAAGCGTAGGATTGTAGAAGAAAGCTTATCAGGTTCATTTCTACTTATAACGATAAATCTGAAATATTATTGGAAGTCATCGATGATGACTGATTTCATAGTAACAGGTGGGAAAATGGTGATGTTTCGGTCTCCGACAACACAGTCCATAAATTCAAAAGCTTTCATGAAGACGATGATGAAGCTAACAAACAAAGACATTATCGGCTCTGGTGGATATGGCACGGTGTACAAATTGACCATAGATGACATGGCATTTGCGGTGAAGAGACTAAACAAGGGACACGCAGAGAGGGATCTTGGATTTGAAAGAGAAGTAGATGCAATGGGTGATATAAAGCATAGAAATGTCGTCACTCTTCATGGATACTACATAGCACCTCAGTTTAATCTTCTGATATACGAGCTGATGCCAAATGGAAGCTTGGATTTATTCCTCCACAGTAAGTTGTGTTTTCGCTCTTTTGGATTTTTTAGAATTCAGTTATCAGGAGGTTGAATTTTTTATGCAGGAAGGATGCGTGAAGAAAAACCTCTGGAGTGGCCAACTAGGTTCAAGATTGCATTAGGAGCAGCTCGGGGTATAGCTAGCGTACCTCCATCATGACTGTATTCCTCATATAATTCATCGAGACATTAAATCGAGTAACATACTACTAGATCAAAATATGGAGGCGAGGATATCTGATTTTGGATTGGCAACATTGATGGGACCAGATAATACTCATGTTTCGACTGTTGTAGCTGGAACTTTTGGCTATCTAGCTCCTGGTTTGTTTCTGGATCTGCAAATATTTAAATGGTTTCGAACTTCTGTTATAATTCACGTTCTGATAATGCTGAAGTTTCTTCTCTAAATTTCTTCTCGTCGCTCTTTCAGAATATTTTGATACGGGGAAAGCAACGACAAAGGGAGATGTCTACAGCTTCGGTGTCGTTCTGCTCGAACTTTTAACAGGAAAACGGCCAACGGATGAATCATTTATTGAGGAAGGCACGAAGTTAGTCACCTGGGTAAACCCTTGAACACCGACTGTACATAAACATAGTAGTCAATTGACAATACTTTTTAAGTTTCCTTTCTCGGCATTTTATCTTTAGGATCACATCCAAATGATTGTACCTTCAGCCCCGGCCCTCTCACCACTGTATAATTTGTGATTTCCTAGTTGGCAACAGTTTAAAATCTTAACCTGGTGTGTGCATAATCATAAAGGGGACTTGATTAAGAAAACATGCGAAAGGATAAATTTTGACGAGTTGATATTAATATGATCAGGACATCGCAGTGTACTTATTATCAAAAAACTACATATAGACCATACTGGAACAAGCTCCCCTGTGTTGAACTGTTTAGTAACCTAAACAACCCATGTGATATTCTAGGTGGAAGGGAATCCTAAGAGTTAAAGTATAATAAGTGGGGTGGTATTCTAAGAGATAACTCTTTGTATTCTATGAAAGTAAATGTGTAGAGTATGAAGGGTCATGTATAAGTCTATATAAACCCATGAGTGGGAGAATTTGATATGAATAAAAAAAAGAAAAGAAAAGCACCAAATTCTCTATCTTCTTCTACATCTCTCTCTCTAATTCTCTATCATACTAGCCTTAGCCAAAGTTTTCTTTACTACTCAGTTCAAAATTACAACATGGTATCAGAGCTTCATTACGGCAACTGAGTGTTAAGAAACCCTACCTCTAAATAACAGCAACACCCACTACCAAAACTCTTCCAAATAGCCTCCTCAAAATGACCGATACAACCGTCGATTCTCCAACTTTATCTCGGGTTCAAGTGGCTGACCCAATAGTCATTTAGTCCGACCCAAAACTACCTCCGGCGAGATACGAATATTGATCTTTTCCGAAGAGAACTATGACTTTTGGTGGATCAAGATGAGGAAGATATTCAGAGCGCATGACCTTTGGAAGCTAGTGGAGAAAGGTTTTGAGGTGCCAGAAGATGAAGACTCTCTCACCCTGACAGAGCAGAAGACATTAAAGCTCAACTACATGAGGGATGCCAAAGCCCTCGGGTTGATCCAAAATGCCGTCTCCGACTCCATCTTCCCCAGGATCTCCAACGAGAAGACAACAAAGGCGGCATGGGACATCCTCCAAAAAGTGTACTGTGGAAGTGAAAAGGTACGGGCGGTTAAGCTTCAAACTATTAGAAAAGAGTTTGAGCAAATCTCTATGAGAGTAGAAGAAAGACTCGATGATTTTCTTACTAGATTCACCATTGTTATAAATCAATTAAAAACATATGGTGAAGATGTAACAAATCAAAGAGTAGTTCAAAAAATTATTATTTCTCTCTAGTAGATATGACCCCATTGTAAGTGTGATAGAAGAAACAAAAGATATGGAGAAGCTTTCATTACAAGAGGTAATCGCATCGATCAAGGCGTTTGACCAAAAGCTTAAGAAGAGGAATGAAGCTTCTACCATGGAGAGAGCCTTCCAAAGCTTCAACATGAGCTCAAATTAACAAAAGAGCTAGAAGCAAAAGAAAAAGAATAAAGGAGGCAAGCCCAATTTTGCTCCAAAGCCTCAACAACAACAACAACAAAGTGGCAACTCCCAACAAGGCAGCAAATCCACATGTAGAACTTGTGGCAAATCTCATCAAGGGAAGTGTTGGTTCGAGGGGAAGCCCAAGTGCATCAACTGCTCCAGATTTGGGCATACCAAAGAGCAGTGCAAGACTCAAGGAAATCAAAACCAAAATTGCCGACAAGTCTTTGAAAACCAAGAAGAGGACGGCGAAGGTAATGTTTTCTTTTCTTGTTATGGAGGAAAAGATAGTAATGATAGTCTTTGGTATATTGACAGTAGTTGTAGTAACCACATGACCACGAACTGGTCACTGTTGATAGACTTAGACACATCCTATCTTGGTAGTGTTAAGATGGAAAATGGGAATATTGTAAAATCTGAAGGAAAGGGTATCTTGGCTGTAAATACAAAGAAAGAAAAAAGATACATTAAGGATGTAATGCTTGTACCGGGTCTAGAGGAAAATCTGTTAAGTGTAGGTGAAATGCTCCTTAACGGTTATTTTCTAGTTTTTGGTGATCAAGCAGTGAAGATCTATGATGATAGGAGTTTTAATAACTTGGTAGCTAAAGTCAAGATACAACCCAACAGAAGTTTTTCTCTCTCACTGCACTACTTGAACACTCAAGCTCTAAAGGTCGAAGAGGTGAACTCCTCCTGGCTGTGGCACAAGAGGATCAGGCATCTCAACTTCCAAAGCCTCAAGACTCTTCAAAGCAGAGAAATGGTGTATGGCCTCCCAACCATTGAAGGAGTTGAAGGTGTCTACTCCAGTTGCATGAAAGGCAAGCAGCACCGAGGCGAGTTTCCAAAGGAAGGAGCATGGAGGGCAACAAAGCCTTTGGAGTTGATCCATATGGATCTATGTGGTCCAATGAAGATGGAGTCCCTGGCCGGCAACAAATATTTTATCACTTTTATTGATGTCTTTAGCAGGATGGCTTGGGTCTACTTTTTGAGGCTCAAATCAGAAGCTTTCACCGTCTTCCAAAAGTACAAAGCAATGGTGGAAAGACAAACAGACCTAGCGATCAAGAAGATTCGAAGTGATCGGGATGGAGAGTACACTTCAGCAGAGTTTGAGGACTACTGCAGCAACCTTGGCATCGAGAAGCAAACCACATGTCCATACACTCCTCAACAGAATGGAGTGACAGAAAGGAAGAACTGAACTATCGTGGAGATGGCCAAGAGTCTCCTACATGAGAAGAACCTTCCCTATAAGTTCTGGGGAGAAGCAGTCAACACCGTAGTGTATCTTCTTAACCGATGTCCAACAAGAGAAATGAAGGACAAGACACCCTTCGAAGCATTCTCAAGTAGAAAACCTTCCTTAAACCACCTTGAAGTTTTCGGTTGTGTTTGTTTTGCTCACATCCTAGGCCAGTTGAGATCTAAACTGAAGGAGAACACAAAAAGGTGTATCTTTATGGGATACGCAAGCCATATGAAGCGCTACAGGCTCTTCAACCTGAAGACTCAAAAGATCGTCATCTCACGGGATGTGGTCTTTGACTAATCAGCCAAGTAGAACTGGGATCTCAAGAATGAGGAGCAGGTGCCCACAAACTTCATCTACCTAGATTTAGAGAGCACCTAAGATCCAGATCCAGAGCCAGAAGTGCAAACTCTACAAAACGGTTCAAGTTCAACAAGCTCCGACTCAACCACACCAAGATCAAGTGCTAGCTTCTCAAGCACACCATCCAACTCTGGTCCCGGTTCTTCTTCCTCCTTAGATAAAAATCCATTAAGATACAGAAATCTTAATGAGATTTACGCTTCATATAATTTTTGCATATTGGAGCCTGAGTCATTTGAAGAAGCCATCAAAGAAAAAGATTAGAAGAAAGTCATGCAGGAGGAGATCTCCATGATAGAGAAAAATAGCACTTGGGAGCTGGTAGAGAAACCTGAAGCCAAGCTAATCATCAGCGTCAAGTGGGTCTATAAGACTAAGCTGAACTTTAATGGGTCCATCAACAAGAAGAAGGCACGGCTTGTGGCGAAAGGCTATTCATAGAAGCTCGGAGTGGACTTCAATGAAACCTTTGCCCCTGTCTCCAGACTAGAGACAATTCGTCTCTTGATTGCTCTAGCTGCTAACAAAGGGTGGAAGGTATTCCAGCTCGATGTGAAGTCGGCATTCCTCAATGAGGTACTATAAGAAGAAGTCTACATCCATTAACCGCAAGGTTCGAAGTTGCAGGAGCTGAGGATAAAGTCTACAAGCTCCACAAGGCTCTCTACGGTCTCAAGCAAGCACCAAGGGCGTGGTATGAAGAGGTCAACTCCTACTTCACCCAATATAACTTCAAAAGGAGCCTTAGTGAAGCCACACTTTACATTCGAAGAGATGAGGTAGATATTCTCATTATAGCTGTATATGTAAACAATATTATCTATATAGGCAATAGTGAGAAGCTTATGCATGAGTTCAAGAAAGACATGATGGAGGTGTACAAGATGGCAGATTTAGGCCTCCTTCATCACTTTCTTGGTATGGGGATCCAGCAGGACGAAGATGGCATCATCATTCATCAGCAGGCCTATGCATAGTCAATTTTGAAGAAGTTCGGCATGGCAGACTGCAAGCCCGTCTCTACCCCACTGGTGGTCAGTGATAAACTCAAGAAGGGAGACGGTACCGAAGGAGAAGACCTCAACCTCTATAGAAGTATCATAGGGAGTCTCCTCAACCTCTCTAATACTCGACCTGACCTCATGTTTGCCTCAAGTCTCTTAAGCTGGTTCATGCATTGTGCAACAAGAGTGCACATGGGAGCTGCCAAACGGGTCCTTAGGTACATCCAAGGCACCCAGAATTTTGGGATCCATTTTGAGAAGAACTCCTCAGCAAAGTTATTCGGATTCTGCGATAGTGACTGGAGAGGTGATGTAGATGACATGAAGAGTACCTCTGGATACTGCTTCACACTCGGATCGGGTGTGTTCTCCTGGGCGTCGATGAAGCAGGAGTCCGTGGCACTATCAACTGCAGAAGCTGAGTACGTGGCGGCTTCTCAAGCAGCATCACAAATCAAGTGGCTGAGGGATGTGTTTGAAGACATTGGTGAAAAACAACTACAACATACTCCTTTCCTTTGCGACAACAAGTCAACGATCGCAATGGCAAAGAACCCCGTCTTCCACCAAAGGACGAGACATATCAAGAGAAAATACCACTTCATCAGGGACGTGATCGTGGACAAGGAGATGGAGGTTATCTACTGCAAAACTGAAGATCAAGTTGCAGACATTCTCACCAAAACCTTGCCGAAGGATCGCTTCTGCACACTTCGAGAACTAATGGGTGTTAAACCTACTAACCCCGAGGAGGAGTGTTGAACTAATCAGTGTTTAGCAACCTAAACAACCCAAGAGCCATAGTGTGATATCCTAGGTGGAAGGGAATCCTAAGAGTCAAAGTATAATAAGTGGGGTGGTATTCTAAGAGATGACTCTTTGTATTCTATGAAAGTAAATGTGTAGAGTATGAAGGGTCATGTATAAGCCTATATAAACCCATGAGTGGGAGAATTTGATATGAATAAAAAAACACCAAATTCTCTATCTTCTTCTACATCTCTCTCTCTCTCTCTAATTCTCTATCATATATACTAGCCTTAGCCAAAGTTTTCTTCACTACTCAGTTCAAAATTACAACACTCTGTGATGTTTCGACTATGATAGATATAAGAATTTAAGTGAAAACACTGCAACATGCATTCAGTTATGATACCTTGAAAATTCAAGAAAAACCCATCTATTCAGCAGCTCAACAGATTTGAAGTTTGAAAATATATATCATCATAGTTTCCGATTAAAAAATTAAAGAAATTCCTAAAGAAGTTTATTTCCAAGATATTATGGTTCTAGGATTTTATTGCTGCAGCTTCTTACGGAATTTCAAGTCGTGTGTACTACCTGCCTAAGTTTCTTCAGTTTACCTGTTTTTCCCCACACTTGGCTATGTAAATAAACCTTTTATGAACATGAACTCTGTCACGCATGGTACTTATAGATTTTACATGATTAATGAAGTTACATATGCTATTGAAATATATTTCTTTGATCAGCAATTTTTCAGTAACTACAATGCATAACAAGCTGTTTCTCGTAAGAACTAACTTTACCAGATACATTTATAGTGCATTACTTCTCCCATGGCATATTTTATATATACTTTTGGATCCCATTGTTTGCTATACTTTTTTTCACTTTTGGACTCCATTTTCTCTACATTCTGTTACAGTCAATTACTGGTAACTTGAACTCAGCAAATGCATGTAACAGGTGAAAGGCGTTGTTGAAGATAGGAAAGAAGAACATGCAGTTGATAGTAACCTCATCAATTTTCCGGTTGACGAAGTCAAGAAAGTATTTGCAGTTGCAGAAAAATGTCTAGAACCGGATCCTTTCAAGAGATCAGACATGGTCAGAGTTGTTAAGATGCTCGAGGAAATAAACTCGCAAAAAGTCTAATTGGGTTTTTTTTAAGTGTAAAGATTAGATTTTTTTTAAAAGTCAAATTCAGCACAAGATTCTTTGTGCTTTTGAAAATTCATCATTGAACAAATGGTGGGCTATGTACATAATCATTATCTATTATTACTGTGTGCTGCATATATAATTACCAAATCCTCAGACTAATCCACATAATGCAATGTTATTGTTAAGTATGCCTCCAAAGCCCAAAGGCAATTATGACAAGGATATTGCTCTCGTAACTGCCTCAACGCCGCATTATCACTGGTTCCTTTTGTGATTATCATGGCCTATCATTGGCAATATAAATTTCTCTGCTCAACTGTATATTCCCTTTTTTTTAAGTATCCTTCTATCTCCTGACCTCATTCCCATATGCCATTCCATCTGTTAGAAATATTAGGGCACTAGAGTCATTAGTTATTAAGAAATTTAGAAAAAAATTATTTTACATTGAGAAGTATTTTTTTGCTCTCATTTTCATGAAACATCCTGGGTTTTCGAGGTATTTTCTTGGCATAAAGGTCACCCTGTCTTTTCGGGATCTCCCCTTGTCTCAACAACTAATTTGTCGACTGAGATTGCTGTTTCTCGTCGAAGTCAACTGATACCCCAACGGACTACATTGTTCAGTTGGATTAGAATTTTGGGGGAATGTTGATGCTCTTGATAGTCCTAGGAATTGTTCATTGTTGACAGGAAAGTTCATTTAGTAGAAAGTGACTCGCCTTGATTTTTGGGATTCTAAATTAGTATCTGCAAACTGCATGAAAGCTACACTGAGATGAAGTGCTCTGGGTAAGGATTTGTTAAGTCGTCCTTCATCGTTCCATTGCTGGTTGTAGCATATTTTGTTGGAATTTGGAACTTTGCAGTAGAAGCACATTGTCGTTATGAGATCCACAGCTAAGGCTGAATATCGAGGTATGACTCGTACTGCTTATGAGATAACATGGATTCAGTCTCTTCTTTTAGAGTTTGGTTTGGTTGATAAACCAGGTTGCCTTTCTATCAAAAAAAAAAAAAAAACCAGGTTGCCATTTATATTGCTAACAATCCACTGTTTCATGAGTGCGACAATCATATTAAGGCTGATTGTCACTTTATTCATGATACCGCAATGACCGAAAATATTGTCATGTGCCATGTTTGGTTGATATATTTACTGAAGTTTTACCTAAGAAGAATCTTGCCATTTTTATATAAAAGATGGATATGATAAATATCTATGCTCCATTTTGAGGGTGTGTGTTGGAGTTATTAGTGTGCAGGTGGGGACCACGAACTCCCTAGCCCACGCGTGAACGAAGCATCCAGCGGACAAAACAAAAAAGCCAGCGGACAACTCCCTAGCCCACGCGGAATTACCTGGCCCACCCGAACTCCTCTATTCGATTTTCTTCAGACTATAAAATAGGAACAAATTGTTCCTAGGTTTAATTGGTGAGATCAGAGGTTTAGAGGGTGGGCGGCTGCAGAAAAACAAGGAGAAAAGGACAGAAGCAAAAGTGCAGCGGCTGATTTGTGCAGAGAGCTGAGTGGTCTTAGGTTGCGGCTTTGTGCAAGGAGACAAACACAAGTTTTGTGCAGTCTCTTGTGCTGTCTTTGAGAGAGTATTTGTAGAGGGATCTGAGAGTTTGTGAGAGGGTTTTATTTGTGAGAGTGTAAACCCCAATTGTATCTCTCCCTCTAATAGTAGATCTCCCCCTCCTTGCCCCGTGGACGTAGGCTATTTGCCGAACCACGTAAAAGTTGTGTTCTTGTCGTGATTTGTAATAGCTTGTAGGTTCCCTCGACGCGCAGTCCTAGAGCTGACGAGAGGAAGAGCTGATATCTCACTTTGATGAGATATCTGGCTTTCTGATTCTTGTTTCCTTTGAGAAACGAGAATTTTATTCTTATCGATCTAATCTCTCTTGTTGTGTTGCCGAAGTGCTGCCGAAATTTCCGCTGCGCACAACAAGTGGTATCAGAGCACCGGGTTGGACTTGGGAGCTTGTTCGAAGGATTCTCTGAAGAATTCCTATTTGAAGAATTAGATCGATAACATGGGAGATACAAACACATCGGGATCGACTCTTTCGAAGGCGATACAGAGTCTGAGCATCAATAATACAAAAATTGATGTTCCGAAGTTCGACGGCAAGATCAATTTCGGTTTGTGGAGGTGTCAGGTGATGGACGCCTTGGATGCACAAAATTTGGAGGAGACTCTTGAGTTACAAGAGAAACCCGCTGATATGGAGGATAAGGTTTGGAAGAAAATGAATAGTAGGGCTTGTGGAGTTATTCGGTCATGCTTGACGCCGGATCTTATTTATGACGTAATGAACGAGACGTCGGCGAAGAGAATGTGGGAAACACTCAATGAGAAGTATCTGACGAAGAGCATTGAGAATCGGCTTCACTTGAAGAAGAGGTTTTACCAATTCAAGATGAAGAGGGGAGTTTCCGTTCGGGAGCATGTTAACAACTTCACGAAGCTAATTTTGGATATGGCCAATGTAGATATCATGGTTGAGGATGAAGACAAGGCGATGCTACTATTGTGTTCATTGCCGGAGGATGATTTTGGAACGTTTGTTCTCACTATGATAAATGGAAGAACTACGGTTAGCTACAAGGAGGTGACCTCAGCTTTGGTGAATTATGAGTTGAGGAAGAGTGATGGCGAACCCTCCGAGAAGGCATCGGGAGATGCATTAGCAGTTCGAGGCCGTGGTCCAAACCGTCGTCCAGGTGATCGCTCAAGATCGAAGTCAAGAGGTGGCCATAGAAATATTGGTAGGAATCAATGTCGCTTTTGCAAAGAAGAAGGACATTGGAAGAACGACTGCCCAAAGTTGAAAGACAAAGCCGGGAAGAATAAAGGGAAAGCTGTACAAGCTTCGGAAGTGAATGTTGTCAAGGCTAGTGACGACAATTCAGATACAGATTCTTCAGGCTATTCTTGCTCTGCATTACCGTCAGTTTGTTACGCTGACTCTACGGAGTGGATGATGGATTCTGGTGCTACATACCATATTTGCCCTAGGAGGGATTGGTTCTCCAGCTTTGAGGAGTTGGAAAGAGGGGATGTCGTGCTCATGGGTAATGATCACGTATGTCCTATTGATGGTATTGGTACAGTACGGATCCGGATGTGTGACGGAGTGACTCGGGAGCTGAAAGAAGTGAGATTCGTTCCTCAATTGACGAAGAATATCATTTCGCTTGGAACTTTGGAGGCAGCTGGCTATAAGGTGATCTTGGAGAATGCGACTCTGAAGGTCACAAAAGGGGTCCATGGTGGTGATGCGAGGTGTCAGGGAAAACAACCTATACTACTTGAAGGGCAAGACAGTAACAGGGGGTCTGGCAGCTTCGATTACCACAGAGGAAGATACTACCAACTTATGGCACATGAGATTGGGACACACTGGTGATAAGTCCCTGCAGGTATTGGCGAAGCAGGGGCTATTGAAGGGTGCGAAGACCTGCAAGATGGAGCTGTGTGAACATTGCATACTTGGGAAGAAGACAAGAGTGAAATTCGGCACCGCTATTCACAATACCCAAGGTATTTTGGACTACATTCACACAGACGTTTGGGGCCCTTCCAAGCACACATCACTTGGTGGGGCTAATTATTTTGTCACTTTCATTGATGACTATTCTAGGAGGAATTGGGTATACCCGATGAAGCATAAACATCAGGTCCTGGATATTTTTGTGGAGTGGAAGAAGAAAGTGGAGCTGCAGACAGGTAGAAAGGTAAAAACTCTTCGTTCGGACAATGGAGGAGAGTATAAGAGTGATCCATTTCTGCAGTTTTGCCGGGATCAAGGCATTAGGCGACACTTCACAGTACGTGAGACACCGCAACAGAACGGGGTGGCTGAGAGATTAAACCGTACCTTGCTGGAGAAGGTGCGATGTATGATGACACAGAGTGGATTGTCAAGATCCTTTTGGGCCGAGGCATTGGTTTATGCGAGCCATCTCGTGAATAGGTTGCCGTGCACTGCGATACAGGGGAAGACTTCGTTGGAGCGTTGGTCTGGTTCGATAGCTAGTGACTATGAGTCGCTTCGGATATTTGGGTGTCCAGCTTATTACCATATCAATGATGGTAAATTGAATCCGAGGGCGAGGAAAGCAGTCTTTGTGGGATTTAGAGATGGAGTTAAAGGCTTCAAGTTATGGGATCCACAAGACAAGAAGATAGTTATTAGCAGGGATGTCACATTTGACGAGGCGTACATGATGAAGCCTCAAGTTCCTCAGCAGGTGGAGGAAGACCAGACAGTTGGGATATCGCAGCAGGTGGAGGATGATGTGACTCCACTAACTCCAGATAGCATTGTATCCATTGAGGCTCCTACAGAGGTGACACTGGGAGGAGATGAGATGACAACCGGGCATTTAGAGGATACAGTGGATGTTGGGACTCAGGAACAGGGTCATGTTCAGGAGTCCATTGCAGCTAATAGACCAAGAAGAAACATTCGTCGGCCAGCTAGATATGACGATGTCATGGTTGCATATGCTTTATCAGCTGAAGTCGTTGATGATTTGGTTCCTTCTACATTCAAGGAAGCAGAGTCAAGCTCTGATTCGATTAGGTGGAGGGAAGCTATGAAGGAAGAGATGCAGTCTCTTCATAAGAACGAAACTTGGGAACTTGCAAAGCTACCGAAAGGTAAGAAGGCTATTGGATGCAAGTGGGTGTATGCAAAGAAAGAAGGATCTTCTATTGGGGAAATTAGATTCAAAGCCAGATTGGTTGCCAAGGGATATGCACAGCTAGAGGGCGTTGATTACAACGAGGTATTTTCACCTGTTGTGAAGCATTCGTCGATTCGTATTTTATTAGCATTGGTGGCACAGCTGGATTTGGATTTGGTCCAGATGGATGTAAAAACAGCCTTTCTACATGGAGATTTAGAAGAGGAGATCTACATGACACAACCTATGGGGTTCAAAGCTGCAGGAAAGGAAGAATTGGTATGCAAGCTGAAGAAGTCTCTTTACGGATTGAAGCAATCGCCGCGACAATGGTACAAGAGATTCGACGGCTTTATGATTGGCCGAGGGTACACAAGAAGCCCATATGACCCGTGTGTTTATATGCACAAGCTACAGAATGGTGAGTATATCTATTTGCTATTATATGTTGACGATATGCTCATAGCTTCCAGGAATACTTCAGCTATTAAGAAGTTGAAAAAGGAGCTGTCATCCGAATTTGAGATGAAGGATCTTGGAGAAGCAAAGAAGATATTGGGTATGGAGATTGAAAGAGACAGGGTGAAGGGGAGGTTGAAGTTGACACAGAGGAGTTACTTGCAGAAAATGCTGAAGAAATTCAGTTATGATGGTAATGCGAAGACGGTGAGTACTCCATTGGCTCCCCACTTTAAGCTATCAGCTAAGATATCACCTGTTTCAGTTGAGGACCGTGATTACATGTCCAAAGTTCCATATGCTAATGCTGTGGGTAGCTTGATGTATGCGATGGTGTGTACAAGGCCAGATTTGTCACAGGCCGTGAGCATGGTATCCAGATACATGCACGACCCCGGGAAGGGTCATTGGGAGGCCGTGAAGTGGATTTTACGGTATATCAAAGGTACCGTGGATGTTGGTTTGGTATTTCAGAAGAATGAGAAGACAGGGCAGGATTGTATTGGTTACGTGGATTCTGATTATGCGGGGGATCTGGACAAGCGCCGGTCTACTAGCGGATATGTGTTTACACTAGCAGGAGCACCGGTGTGTTGGAGATGCACACTTCAGTCTACAGTGGCTCTCTCCACTACGGAGGCAGAGTATATGGCATTGACTGAAGCTGTGAAGGAGGCTTTGTGGTTGCAGGGATTATTGGAGAACTTGGGGATTGCACAGGAGACCCTTCGGGTATATTGTGATAGCATGTCAGCTATCTATTTGGCGAAGAACCAGGTTTATCATGCACGCACGAAGCATATCGATGTCAGATTCCATTTTGTTCGTGACGTTTTGGATGAAGGAGACGTCATGTTGGAGAAGATCCACACGAAGGACAACCCTGCAGATATGTTGACCAAAGTTGTTTCAGGTGTCAAGTTTGGTCATTGTTTGGAACTTTTGAACATTCTTCAGTGTTGAGGCCTTTGGAGGCCATTTGGATGAACTACGTTCGGCTTGATTCCTTGGGCAAGAGGATACGTAGGCAGTCTTGCAGATGCAGCCGGTTTGGATTAGTTGATTTTGATGGGGGTGAGATTGTTTGGACTCTCGTTCGGGTTCTCGACTTTTTGTGGATTAAGTTCGTACTGGACACAATAAGTTGGGACATTTTGATGCTATGGTGTCGGCTTAGTTTTGGGAAAACTTCGCCGAGGTGGAGAATTGTGCAGGTGGGGACCACGAACTCCCTAGCCCACGCGTGAACGAAGC
>BQKN01000092.1:712567-739666 GCA_022839385.1 Asparagus kiusianus
TACAATGGAATCAGTAATGAAGAAGAACACAATTTTTCCCGCGAACAGGTGCATGTTAGCATGCGATTCTTGCAGCTAACCTGTGACCCTGCTTAGTTTTCCATGGCCAAGAAGAAGAAGAGGAGTGGAAGGAAGATCCTTAATGTTGGATTGAGATCCTCTAGCTTCAATTTGCTGCACTCTAAGGATCAATTTGGCGCAAGGTTGGATGTTGATGATGAGGGATCCAGTATTATGGGATCGACTGGTCCAAAAGGAGAAAAGATGAAGAAATCAATGGAGGAAATACTTAAATCTTCTGATTCCATGATTAATTCCCTGTATTCAACTCAAATTAATGGAGTTCAATTTCGTCATTTTAGTAATTCTCAAATCTCTGGTAATGGCGTTAATAGATCCCCTAGGGTTTCCTGGGCTGACGAGGTTGAGTTTGAGGTAACTTCTTCTGATTTTCCTCTGTTCCAAAGTTCTTCAAAATCATCAAGAGTTCTTGATTCAGTTTCAAAGATTTCAAATTTGATAGCTGATACAGATATTGTTACATTGATATCTGATGTGAGGAATACTGTAGAAGTTAGATCTGTTGATACAAATGAGGAAAATGTGCTTAATAAGGATCATCAACCTGAATCTGATTTTAATGAATCTGTGATTTTGAATTTGGAAGAAAAAGAGGATGAACCTGTAAAGGATAAGGTTAATGATGTATTCTTGGAAAATGAGGATGAACCTGTAAAGGAAAAGGTTAATGATGCATTCCTGGAGAAAATAGGAACTGGATCCAGTAAAACTTTTGTTAGCCTTTTTTCTGATAACAGGAAATCTGGCAATGGATTATCTCTAAGCTGTGAGTGGACGTGTGGGGACGTGGCCACACCCACGTGAGCATGTAGTATCAGAGCTTCGGGTTCGACTTGAGGCTTGTTTGAAGGATTCGCTGAAGGATTCCTATTTAAAGAGTTAGATCGATAACATGGGTGAAGCAAGCACATCAGGATCGTCTCTTATGAAGACGATACATAGTTTGAGTATCAATAACATGAAGATCGATGTTCCGAAGTTTGATGGCAAGATCAATTTTAGTTTGTGGAGGTACTGTAGACTGTCTAAAAATCACAATAGATAGCTTATCCCCCACTAAACACCGATGATGGAAGTTACAATCTGACGACTTTCAGAAGGTTACAATTTGAAGACTTTCATGTAGATCGCTGAAGGTTACAATCTGACGACCTTCACGACAACTGATGGAAGCTCTAATCAACAGCCTTCACAATCAACATCGGGAGTTATAATCTGACGACTCTCACATCTCAAGGAGCCAAGACGAAGATTACAAGACAATGATCTTTGCAACGCTATGACAAAAGAGATTACTTGTTGATAATCTCTTCGAAGTAAGACGCGGAACTCATCACCGCGCTCCAAGACCAAAACGCGGAGGTCCTCTCTGCACATCAACACCAAAACGCGGAGGTCCTCCCTGCACATCAACATCAAAACGCGGAGGTCCTCCCCGTGTGTCAATATTAAAACGCAAGGGTCGAACCCACGTTGCAACATCAAAACGCGAGGGTCGAACTCACGTTGCAACATTAAAACGCTGGAGTCGGACCTGCGTTACAACATCAAAACGCGGGGATCAGACCCACATTTTTTGTGTTTGACTGGTTCAAACAGAACCTGAACGGTTTTAAAACCGTGTCTCCACTTAATGGGGTCGGTTACACCCCATTATAGAGAGATTTTAGGGGGGATCACACCCCTGAACAGTTCCAAAACTGTTCCCCACGATTTGGGGGCGGTTACACCCCACTTTGGAGTGATTTAAGGGGCGGTTACGCCCCTTTAATCCTTTATAAATAACTAAAAATCAATTCAGTTCAGGGGTTCGAGTAGAGGGGACTTGGCTCTCGGTTTGGCAGCAGCAGAAGAGATCATTGGAGCATTTTCTGGAGCTTGGGAGATCTGCAACAAGAGCTTCTTCATCCTTGGCTTATCAACCAAACTTTCGGTTCAAATCAACTCTTTTTCAAGAGTTAAAACTCGTTTAGAGTTATCAACTCATCAAGAGTTTCAAACTTGCCACGCAAGTTCTCCACAACGTCAAATCGTGAGGAGAAGGCATCGTTCCAGTGAATCAAGACGTGCGGATCGTCAACGGAGAGCAAACTCGATGTGAGCATTCGAGGGAGGCACTCCATCACCACCATGAAGAACCCAGTTTTAAACAAAGGGGAGAATCAAATTCGTTCTCCTCTCTTTTGTAATCAAATTGTAACCGGGATCGAAGGAATACAAGTCAAGTTTCTTTTATTCTCTTTATTGCAATTTTCCAACAAACAGGTACCAAGTGATAGATGCGTTGGACACTCAAAACTTGGAAGAGACTCTTGAGTTACAAGAGAAACCTGCTGATATGGAAGAAAATGTTTGGAAGAAGATGAATAGTAGGGCGTGTGGAGTTATTCGGTCATGCTTGATGCCGGATCTTATTTATGATGTGATGAACGAGACGTAGGCGAAGAAGATGTGGGAAACACTCAATAAAAAAGTATCTTACTAAGAGCATTGAGAATCGGCTTTACTTGAAGAAGAGGTTTTACAAGTTCAAGATAAAGAGGGGAGTTTCCATCAGAGAGCATGTTAACAACTTCACAAAGCTACTTTCAGACATGGCCAATGTGGATATCATGGTTGAGGATGAAGACAGGGCGATGCTACTTTTGTGTTTGTTGCATGAGGATGATTATGGTATCTTTGTTCTCACTATGATTAATGAAAGAACTACTGTTAGCTACAAGGAGGTGACCTCAGCGTTGGTGAATTATGAGTTGAGGAAGAGTGTTGATGAGTCCTCCGACAAGGCATCAGGAGATGCATTAGTAGTTCAAGGCCGTGGTTCAAACCGAAGCAGGAGGTCGCAGTCTAGAGGTGCACATCGTGGGATTCGTAGGAATCGGTGTGCCTTTTGTAAAGAGGATGGACATTAGAAGCTGAATGCCCAAAGATAGATCAAACCGAGAAGAATAAGAGGAAAGCTGTACAAGCTTCAGAGGTGAATGTTGTCAAAACTAGTAGCAACAATTCAGATTCAGATTCTTCAGGCTATTCGTTGTCTGCACTACCGTCAGTTTGTGTTGCTAACTCTACAGAGTGGATGTTGGATTCGGGTGCTTCTTACCACGTTTGCCCTAGGAGGGATTGGTTCTCTAGCTTTCAGAAGTTGGAAAGAGAGGATGTTGTGATCATGGGTAATGGACATACATGCTCTATTGGTGGTATTGGTACTGTTCAGATTAGGATGAGTGACGGAGTGATTCAGGAGTTAGATGAAGAGAGGTTCGTTCCACAATTAAAGATGAACATTATTTCACTTGGAGCTTTGGAGGCAGCAAGCTATAGGGTGACTTTGGTGGATGCACGTTTGAAGGTCACATTAGGGTCTATGATTGTGATGAAGGGCGTCGGAAGGAGTAATTTGTATTATTTGCTCAGATGCACGGTGATTGATAGAGAGCTGACGACTTCATCAGATTCGGTTAGACTGTGGATTTGTTTGATGCTGGGTTATTTGATTGGTAATGCCGTGTATAGGTTGTTGAGGAGTGCTTTGACCTGCAGTTTGAAGTCCTGTGAACCCATTGGTATGAGCAAGAAGACCGATGTGGAGTTTGGCACTTCTATCCATCATTCGAGGGGTCTTCTGAGGGGTGTTCATTCAGGCATTCTGGGACCTTCCAAGAGAGCATCATTGGGAGGTAATAGGTATGTGGTTTCCGTAGTTGGGGATTGCTCTAGGCATTGGTGGGTTGCAACCAAGTCCCGTTGGTGTGAAGTCCTAGAAGCCCGCAACAGATGGAGGAATTGTGTTGATAGAAAGGTAACTCGATGTTCTGATTATGGTAGGGGTTCTTTCTTATGTTTGTACCGAGCTCACGGAAATTAGAGACACTTCATTGGTGTAAAAACTTTAAGACGATGTGATGAGATGACAGAGTTGAGGAGTTGTTCCTAGTTAGACCCTAGAGGGGGGGGGGGGGGATTAGGGTCTTATGATAATCTAATCTGATTATATGCCAATTAAAACTAATTGATAAGTTATCCTAGCAAGTATGAAATACAACAAGATATATGAGTTAGGATAAGCAATATGAACAATGAGATATATCCTATATGATAAAAATATATGCAATGATATATAAACTAATAAAAGGGTGAAATAAACATAAACAAGATAGTGGATGAAATAAAATAAGCAATGCACAATTGGCGATATAAGATAAATACAAAAGCAAATACGCCAATGACAAACTCAAACACACTCAAATAATCACGGAGTTCGGACCTTCTGTCCTACGTCTCCGATCCCCACTCCCGGGGAGAAATCCACTATCACAACCGGGTTTTCTACATTCACCCGAATAACGTTTACACCTCACACTCGGTTTTCTAGCTAACCGAAAACTTTACAATCACCACTCTTACAATCCCACTCTACACCCTCTCAAGTGTTGAACTAGACGTGTCTCCCTCAAGTGCTCGGATACAACCTCTCTCTAGGTTCGTCAACCGACGCCACTCCTCTTGGGACGATCCCCGACTCTCGCCACACACTTCTCTCGGTGTACAAGTGTATTACAAAGTCATCCACACAATTAGGCTCAATACAATAAATATTTGTTCTCTATTATGAATGAGAACATAATGAAAGCTCACACTCAATTGTTATAACTGTCCACAACCCAAATTATACTATGAATATAAATACAATAAGCTTAATGGTTGTGTGTGTAAGCAATGAGAAAATCAAAGCGACTAAACTCAATTAAAATATAGCATATAGAAATTATGAACAAAACAATAAATAGCTAGAAATAGAGTTTAAGAATTCTTCTCTGCAAGACAAGATGGAGAGGAGGATTAAAATGAAGCTCAAACAATGTAGATGATCTCCTCTACTTGTGAACCAACCAAACAGCTTTAAACCAAACTTAAACCCCTGTTAAAACTTTTATAAACATGTTTAAAACATCCCATTGGTTGCTGAAATAGAAGGGGGTTTGGGGGTTTATATAGGAAGAGGAAGCAACAGCAAAAACCCCAAAGGAAAAGACCAAACAGCCTAAGAATCAGAAATCTGATTCTGTACCAAAAGAGCCGTTGGGATAAACCGCGGCAGTCGACCGCGAGCAACAAAAACAACAGGAAAAGCTCCAGAGACTTCGGCGGTCGACCATGACGGTCGATCGTGACGGTCGACCGTGGGAAATCTCGAGCTCACGGTCGACCGCGGCGGTCGACTGTGAAAGTCTCTGCTGCCCACTATGAAAAAGACTCAGGCGCGGTCGACCGTAGCGGTCGACCGTGAACTGATATATGAAATTTTAAAGTTTTGAATAGTTTTCTGATTTTAAAACACTGTTTAAAAATATCAATTAAATTCAAAAAAAAATAAAAACTTTGCGAAATGATTGTAGATATGATAATAAATATGCTACAAAAACTGGTTTACAAAAACGACTTTCCAAATGAGAAATATTATCATTTTGTAAAATAGTCCAAAACACGAAAATGTAAACATATGAATTTTGACATTTAGGCTAAACCATGTTTTGAAACTTTGCACAATGATTATGTAGACTTAATAAAATATGTATATGATTATTGTTAAGTCCAAAAACTAAGAATACAATATTTTTACAAATACAATAGAAAATAAAACATATGAGTATGTATATGAAAATATATTTGTTTCATATCTAAGTAGTTAAACCAAATCACAATAATAAATATAAAATATGTAATTTCATATTTATAGACATAAAAATCAAAACTTGTGTTATATATATATGACTACATATATTACAAGGAAACCAATAAAATATGTGTGTAAAATATTAAGCTTAAAGTACTAACACACATAATAAAAACCTAAACTAACTATTACCCAAGCTTGATCTTGATCTTTATTGTAGTCCAACTTGGTAAATTTGGAAGAAGCTTATAATTAGATCTTTAACTTGATTGCAAGGCTTCACTCCACTATTCCGCCAACCTCCATTGGATATGATCGTAAATGTGCAATTCCATCCATCCTCTAACTTATTGTTTGCCTAGAATAAATATAAAACACAAACACTAGACAAATAATATTAGATGTAAATTGTTTATAAATCATCATTAAAACAAGAAGGCCAATAATCTCCCCCTTTTTGATAATGACAAACAATTTACAAAAAAGATATATGCATGAAAGGAAATAAATATGTAAAGTATAATTTATCATGCATATAAACAAAAAAGAATATATTCACAATATTTCTCCCCCTTTGACAACATCAAAAAGGGGACAAAATGATAAAGAGAGCGAAGGCTCACCCTATCAATAAGCATGGATGAGTATAAAATATAGGGATTGCTCCCCCTATCGAAATACCTCATGAATGTATGAAATGAATGCTAAGGCATACATATGTGAGAAAGCATAGATTAAAAACATGCTAAACATAACTCACATACAAAAAAGATAATGAGAACACATATAAATATGTCAAAATGAAAAAAGTGTCTCATTAACAAAAATAAAATAAAATATAAAAGCCATATAAAAGAATAGATTTATGAAAATAAAAGAAGAGGAACATGAGAATCATGCAAAAAGTTTTCAAATAAAAACGAATCAACCAAAAGAAATCATAAATTAAGGTTTATATTCAAAAACAATGTTTGATCAATAAATAGAACTTTCTTTGTAGAACTTGATCAAACCACATAAAGAATAAATTACAAAGCATATATGAAATTTGAATCATCTATTTGTGCTATAAAATGAATTCAAAAGAACAAATCAAAACAAAATTTTCATAGTTCAAAAAAAAAAACAGATTACAAAACATACAAGAATCATGAACTATGGAAAAATCATTTTAAAAAGTATAAAGCCAAATCATTATTGATTTTAAAAAATTAAGAGAGGCAACTATATCTAGCTCTTGAGCTAGTAACAACCCATATAAACATTCTAGCATCCGATAAACATGATTTGGGAATAAACACCCAATAAATACGAGGGGTTATATAAATACAAACCTCTCATCAAAATAGAAACTAATAATTATGAAAACAAAAGAATTTGAAAAAAAAATTGTTTTCATGTTCAAAAGTTTAAAGTGTAATTTTTCAAAACCAAGAAAAAAAGAAAAATAGAAATACTAAAATTCTTGGTTTAAAATCAAATTTGTTTTGGTACCCAAATATTCTTGGTACCAAAAGGTTTAGGGACATGACCCCTATTAATCAAACTCAAAGCCCTAGGGTTATGAACCCATTTGGGCGCATTTAGTGCACGGGTCCGGTCATAGCAATAATTATGCAAATGACCCATTCGATTGCAATAAGTGCAATGAAGAGGATGCATTTGGTTATGTTGACCATGTGGATGTGCACGATCAACATTTGAAAATAAAGATGGTCTTTTAAGATTGTTTTGCAAATGAGAAATATTTTAAAATGATGTTGGTCTACTTGAAATATTTTGCGATTTAGAAACTTTTCGCAAATCAAAACAAAACATAGCTAAGTGACCAACTCTACCACAAAAATCACAATGATACACATTAGCATGCTTATGATGAACAATGGGTACATGTGTGTGTACATGTGATGAAGAGACTTGATGAGATGCACAAGGAGCATTGACATTTTTATATATGTGTGCATCATAGAATAATTTAGCTAAGTGGCCTTTACGACCTCAAATTGAGCATTTGTAAACTTTGCTATACAAGTGTGCATAACGTGTAGGTGATTTATAAGTTATAGCACTAGATTTAGCACACTTGTCCATAAGTTTCTTATGATTATCAATGCATGTGTTAAAAGATGAATCTAAGTATGATATGCGGTTTTTCACAAGATTTAATTTATTATTGGTCACAACATCATTGATAATAGAAGTAGAGCATGTATGGTTATTCTTAAAAGAATCAAATTCATTTCTAATGCATTCTACTTCTAGCATGACATCTTTATTAGCATGAGTTAAGCTAGAAATGGATGAAGTCAAATTTTCATTTTCCAATTTTAACATATCATTAATTTCTTTAAGAGCAATATTTTCTTGAGAAATAATATCAAAATTGGAGGCTAGCTTCTCATGATCAGATTTTAAACTAACATGCTTGCTTTTGAGATCAATAAAATTATTTTGTAATTTAGTGTAGGCATGCGATAATTTTTCATATGCACAAGCGAGTTCATCAATAGATAAATCATTATCGGAATCGGAATCGCTTACTACACAAGAATTATCCTCTTGTGGCCGTGTGCATGATGCTCCACATGAATTTGAAGAAGAATCCTCCAAAGCTTGTCGGATTACCTCCAAGTCTCCTTGATGTGCTTCAATAAATTTTTAAAGTTTGTAAGCACTATCAAAATGAATAAATTTGTTAGAAAAGGATGAGTCAAAAGCATTAAGCAAAAATTCTAACAAAAGCTTGTTCATTGTAAACATTTTATTGTCATGATCGCCCACTTGGATATCTCCAAAATGGGTACAATATAAGCACAATCAATAACTTTTCATAAGTCGATATTTCTATATTCAACAAATAGTTTAAATCTAGAAGCCCATTGTGCATAGGGAAAATTAATGAATTTAGGAGCAACATTTGATTCATAGCCTAAACGAAATACATTTATATTAAAAAAAGGCGGGCTGTCTGAATGGCGCACATTAGCAGGCGAAAATTTCCCTGCTAACGTGCACCTCCGCCTGGTTTTTCTATGGCGAAGAAGAAGAAGAGTAGCGAGAGGAGATCTACTAGCAATGAGATCCGAGATTCAATCTTTGCTTATCCCCCTATTTCCAATGTAACAGTAGGATTGAATGATGAGGAAGCTTCATCGAGCTCAGTTGTAGAGATGGAGAGCACAGGTCCTAAAGGTGCTAAAAAGAAGATGCTGATGAAGGAGATTATTGCTAAATCCAAGCCTCTATCAGATCCGCAGCCGCCTTCGCTGAGATCTGGCCTCCTATTCTCTCGGCAACTAGGTAAATCTCCTACCCCTCCTCTTTGGGCTGATGAGGTTGAAGAAGATGATTTAACAGGGAATATTGCTCTGGAAGATGATGGAATTCTAGATCTAGATAGTAATGATAGATCTATGAATGAGGAAGCTGATCTGGATAGAGTAGAAGCTATCGATGATTCAGATCTCTCATCCAAGGGAATTGATGAAAATCTTGAGAAATCTCCTCAAAAATCCTATGCTAGTCTGTTTACTGATAACAGAAAGTGTGGAAATGGTTTGAGTCTGAATTTTATACCGCCAGCTCCAGATAATGCTGTAACTTTTTCTATGGAGGAATGGTGTGAAGGAGAAGACTACTGGAAGTTTGCTCTAATTGGTCACGTAATTGGGCTTAATGTTAGATTCAAATCTATGGAATCATATGTCAATAAAGTTTGGGGAAAAATTTCTATTCCTAAAGTTCATTTAATCAAACAGGGGGTATTCCTATTTGAATTTCAATCTGAAAAATATATGAGAGACATCTTGGAAGCTGGTCCTTGGTTTTTTGGGGCTAGGCCTTTGGTACTTAAGCCATGGACTATAGATGCTGATATCGAAAAAATGCAGGACTATTGTTACCCTATGTGGATTCAACTCCCAAATCTAAGACTGAACTTATGGACCCCTACTGGGATTAGCAAAGTAGCAAGTATCATAGGGAAGCCAATCACCACTGATAAACTCACAGCAACAAGGCAAAGATTGTCATATGCTAGAGTTCTTCTAGAAGTTATACTGCCACTAAAATCCCCCCTTCCTGATCACCTTACTATTAAGGGACCTGATGGTGTGAGTTTTACTCAAAAAGTAATATATGAGCTGAAGCCAAGGTGGTGTGATACATGTAATGTTATTGGCCATATGACAGATCAATGCCGAAGGAAAGTTGGTAAGAAAATATGGGTTCCTGTTGCTAAGCCACATGTTCCTGTTGGTGCACGTGCACAACAAATTCCTGCTGAAGATCTAAATGGGAAGGATTCTGCTATAGGAGGAAGTAACACAGTTATTGATAATAGAATGCAAACATCTGATACCTGTATATCAAGGGAGCCTACTGGGAAATCTCCTGTAGTTGTAAGAGGGAGCAATGCAACTCACATTATGCAAGCAGTAAGGAATGCAATTTCTCCTAGTGTGAATGGTACTGGCTTCTCTAGTATTAATAGAGAAAATTATGAAAGAAGATCAACTTCAAAAGCAATTGAGATAGGGGTGTCCTACATTCAAGCTTCACACTTCTCCCCTCTGATATTCCAGGATCATATCTTAGACCCCTCTAACATGGATAGGGGTGGATCTGGATTTTAATGCATTTGGCTATATGGAATGTTAGAGGATTCAACAAATCATCTAAACATCAGATTATAAAGCAATTTATTCATCAGTACAAGCTTCCTTTCTTGGCTCTTTTAGAAACAAAAGTGGATATCAATAAGATGCAGTGCATTGCAAAAAAAGTGACAAAAAACTGGAGCTGGATCTCAAATGCTCATAATGCTAATAAAGCAAGGATTTTGATTCTTTGGGATAGTGATATACTCTCTGTACAACTGATATCCTCCTCAAATCAATTCATAACTTGTGAAATTGAATCAAAAGATGGCAGGTTATCATGTCTTATCTCAGTTGTGTATGCATTCAATGACATGACTGGAAGAAAGGAACTCTGGCAGGATCTAATAGCCTTCAAGCAGCAAGTAAATGGACCATGGATTATTGGGGGTGATTTCAACACAGTTGTTAAAAATGATGAGAAAATTGGAGGTACACTTCTATCTGATTCTGATTTTGTGGATTTTCAGAATTTCATATCTGCTTGCCAGCTTGTGCATATAAAAACCACAGGATGTTTTTTCACCTGGTGTAACAAACAACAACCTGATACAAGGATATGGAGTAGGCTTGATAGAGTCCTGATAAATGAAGATTGGCTTAATCAGTATACATCAAGTCAAGTTAAATTCTTAGTGCCTAACTGTTCAGATCATTCTCCTGCTTTAATCATGATAGGACAGGAAGATTTTGGGGGGAAAAGGCCTTTCAAATACTTTAAAATGTGGAGTACTCATCCTGATTTTCTTCAAACTGTCAAGAACATATGGGAGCAAGATGTTAATGGCTATCAGATGTATAAGCTTCATACAAAACTTAAGAAGCTCAAGCATGTTTTGAAGGATCTGAACAAAAGGAATTTTATGAATATAAGTGAACAAGTGCTTAGGGCTAAAGAGGATCTTAATGTGATTCAACATCAACTGAACTCTGATCTCTTCAACCCTGAACTGATTTCTAGAGAAAAAGATTGTCTTGCAAAATATGTTAGATTGGTTAATTGTGAAACATCCTTTTATAGACAAAAAGCTAATATCAAATGGGGTATCCATGGGGATAAATGCACACAATACTTTCATTCAATCATGAAGGCAAAGAGACATCAAAATAGAGTTCTGTCCTTATACACTGAAGATGGAATCAGACTGACTGACATGAATGAAATTATTGCTGAATTCATTGGCTACTATGAAAAGTTATTGGGCACTGCTGTACCTGTTGCAAAGCCTGATCATCAGGTTATTTCTAATGGTCCTATTCTTTCTACAAATCAAAGCGATAGCTTGAGATTACCTGTTACAAGGGATGAGATTAAACAAGCCATTTTTTCCATGTCTGATGATAAAGCCCCTGGTCCTGATGGGTATAGTGCCTCCTTTTTCAAAGCAGCATGGGATATAATTAATGAGGATTTTTTTCTTGCTGTTGAAGAGTTCTTCTATTCTGGAAAGATGCTTGGTACCTTGAACACTACATCAATCACTCTTGTGCCTAAGATACCCAATCCAAAGACACCTTCTGATTTTAGGCCTATCTCTTGTTGCAACTGCGTCTACAAGGTGATCACTAAGATAATTGCTAACAGGATTCAAAAGGTGATGGGGTTTCTTATCAGTGATGCACAGAGTGCATTTGTCAAAGGAAGAGCTATTTCTAACAATATCCTATTGGCTCATGAACTCATTAAACATTATGGTAGGAAGCAGTCTTCACCAAGAGCCATTTTAAATATTGATCTTAGGAAAGCTTTTGACACCATTAACTGGGAATTTATAAATAATATGTTGAAGGGTTTGGGATTTCCGGATATCATGATTGATTGGATAATGGAGTGCATTTCAACTCCTAAGTTCTCCTTATCAATAAATGGCTCACTTCATGGTTTCTTCAAGGGTGCTAGAGGTCTGAGACAAGGGGATCCCCTATCCCCTTATCTATTTGTTTTAGGTATGGAATATCTTTCAAGAAAACTCAACTCTCTTAAAGATGATAGATTGTATAAACACCATCCTAAATGCTCCAGACTCAATATCACCCATCTGTTTTTTGCTGATGACCTCCTTTTATTTGGAAGGGCTGATATGGGTTCTATTACAAGGCTATACTCATGTCTTCAAGAGTTCAGTAGTGTATCTGGGTTAGAAACAAATCCAAATAAATGCTCTGTGTATATAAGTGGTGTTGATGAAGTTATTAAAGCTCAGATCTGCTCCTATTTGAATTATCCTGAAGGTATGCTGCCTGTTAGATATCTGGGTATGCCTCTTGTTACTAAAAGGCTATCATGGCTAGACTGTTCCCCTCTTATTAGCAAGATAACTGAACAAATTCTCAGCTGGCAAAAGCAGAGAACTCTCTCCTATGCAGGGAGATTACAGCTGATTAAGTCAGTGATATTGGGGATTCATATTTTCTGGACAAGCAGCTACATATTGCCGTTAAGAGTCCTACAGAAAATTGACAAACTCTGTTCAAATTTTCTATGGAATAATAAAATTCCTCTGGTTTCTTGGACTAAAATCTGTCAGGATAAAGCTCATGGTGGTCTGGGAGTTTATTCGGCAACTACATGGAGCTATGCTGCTGCTGCCAAACTCTTGTGGATGATCCACCTCAAGAAAGATCTACTATGGATAAAATGGGTGCATGAATACTATATGCGTCATTCAAACATCTGGCAGGTGAGAGCTAGAGTACATGATTCATGGGCTTGGAAACAGCTTATAAAAGCTAGGGATATGATGCTTAACAGGTTTGGATCTATCAGCAGGCTGCAAAATGTCATTAGTAGTTGCAGTTTGAATGGCAGAGTTAAAATCTCCTCTATATACAGAGTTTTACAACATTCAAATCCCACTACTGAATGGTGCAATACTGTATGGGAGGGTTTTCAAATTCCTAAGCACTCTTTTATCTTATGGTTAGTCGCTCAATCAAGGCTTCTAACCCAAGATAGATTGTGTCGTATGGGGATTATCTCTTCAAATCAGTGTACATTATGTTCCAGCAATCTGGAAACCTGCAGACATTTGTTCTTTGAATGCCAGTACTCAGCCACAGTTTGGAACCTAGTGATGGACTGGCTGAAGTTTAACTGGAAATCTTGTAACTGGGATTCCATAATTAACTGGTTCAGTCACAGTTTGAAAAGGAAGAGGAATTTCACAGAGAAATTGAAGCGTATGGCTCTAGCTGTATCGGTCTACATGCTATGGAGTGAGAGGAATCTTCGAATTTTCCAGGAGAAAGCCAGGCAACCTGACATACTTTTTCGAGCCATTAAGATTTCTATCTACTCAAAAATACTAAATGAAAATTTTCCTTTGCATATAAGAGATAGGATTAGAGAGATATAATTGTGATTCTTTCTAAAGTTGTGTTCCAGGTTAGTTCCTGGATTTGAAAATTGTACAAATTCTCACTTGGTAAATGAATAAAGCTATTTTCATTGACCAAAAAAAAAAAAAAAAACATATGTACGCCAAAGTTGGTATAAGACAAGAATTTGGCTGTTAATTGACTTTGTTGTCTTAATAATGATTAGCATCAATGATTCCAATGTTTTGTTTACAAGCATGAGGAAATATGCCTGACATGATAGTTCAGTTACAAACAAATATCATAAAGATTAACACCAACTTAAAAACTCTAAGCGAAAAAGAAGAAAAAAAAATGATTGGTGAGGGTTTAAGCGAAATCTCAGACTGATGGTCCAGAATCAATAATATTACCCCTATACATATCTCATATGCTTTTATGTAAAACATATATAACTAAATAGGTACATTTTCAAATACTTTATTGATTATTTGCACCTATTATGGTTGGCCCTGAAATATGTAATATAATATTCATAATTTAACCAATGAGCTGCATATTCTAACATTCTACGTAAGGATGAAATTTAATTGATTGAATATCATTATCGAAATTTAAAGTTTATTTTTAAAATTTTATTCGGATGGTTGTTTGAGCTAAAGCAGATGATCTACTGAATGCAGAATTGGATATTATCGTGCACATGTTTGGTTCACTAAAATTTTAGTATTTGCTCAAAGATTGTGTATATAGTGTGTGTGTGTGTACACTCGGAAAATTTTACCTTGATGTGTTAATAATATTGTTAAATAATCTCATACATCCCTAGTGCTTAAAATAGGAGAGTATGAGAGAAGAAACTATGTATAACGTAATTAAGGGGAAAATGAGCAGAATTCGAATATTCACATGTGTGTCATGTTGATGCAGGCGTAGAGGCAGCGTAGCCTATTTGGACCAGCTCAATCTCGTAACGGATAAACTCGAAACTTCAAACTTGTCCAAATCATGCAAGTTACCAGCCAAGTCAAAGCTCTTGCAAAATCAATGGGGACTATGGGTAGTTCCGATGTTTTGTCCGAAATTTTCTATTTTTGATAATTAAAAATATACATAATTTTACTTTTTTTCTTATTTCGAGTCAATAACAAAATACCGTTTAGCTTGTTGCGGGGACAGCTTAGTTTTGAAAAAAAAAAAAAAATAATGAAAGGTGCATGGCTGGGAACTCATTACTTGAGCTACCATCGATTATCGCATTATCAAAGGAAAAGAAGAAGAAGAAGAAGAAGAAGAAGAAGAAGAAGAAGAAGAACGGCATCACATCCGCTAACTTAACTACCCAATATCTGAAATATTAATCAGCAAAAAGACTGTCATTTACAGAATAGTCTCATGATATCTTTGTCCAAAGGTTGTTATACTGTAGACTGCATTTAAACAGTTTAACATGAAGAGGGAGAAATTAAGGAATGAAGATTCCACATGAAGGAGATCAGAGGCGTAGGGATGGAGACGCGGGCCCAGCCTGAGAACCCCCCCCCCCCCCCCCCCCCCCCCCCCCCCTCCCCCCCGGGTAGCTAGCTAGCATAAGCTCACCCACAAATTGACGGTTGGTTGACAGGCCGGTCGGTTAATTTAGTTGCTACAGTTGCTGAGGCCCCGTAAATTTGGGGCTCACGACCGCCAGCGATGGCGGGGCTCAGGGGCCTAATTACTGCCGCTGCACGCCACGTGTCAATGTCCATGCACGCACGTTAGCCTCTTCGGTCTCCTCCCTATATATGCAATGCAATTACCTCACCACTATAAATGTTTTCTTAAAAACGGAAAAAAAAAAACACAAAAAAAAAAGGAAAAAAAAAAGAAACGCCTAAGTAAGAACATATCAATCAATTAGCTAGATTTCCTGCATAATCATGACTTGCTCGTGGAAATGAAGTCTGACATAATTAAATTCTTGGTGATCAGTTCTTGCTGTCTATATATATTTGTTTAGGTCAGTGCGATGACAGTTGATCATCGATCGAGTTCTAATCTTCCAACAACTTACAGTTGGTGCACGTATATATTAAGAACTGACCAATCCCGAAAGATAGATAAGAGTAAGTTCAAATCTAGAATAAAACGAACAAAAAATATACAGAACTTTTTGATTACTTTTTGAATTTCTTTGGCAGTCAACATGTGCATGTGTAAACTACTTCTCTTATAGATTATATTTGTAAACCCTCAAAAATTAATAGTGAGGGCATGTATCAGACATGGAAGAAAGATACGTGGTTATTTATTTTAGGCTAAATAGCACTTAAACACCTTGTAGTTTCACTCATATTGCGTTTACATATCCTCCCTAGTTTTTAGTGGCATTTATATACTCTAAATTGTTTAAAACTGACATGTTAGTAAAATTATGCAGATATGAAATTTTGCGTGTAAATATCATAGGAGATCAATCAGATGAAAACTTTCACGTTTTCATAATAGGGGATACTAACGTGTCAATTTTTAAATAACCAAGGATATATATATAAACAAGTGATCATTCCTTAAGTACAAAATCAGCGAAATTATAAGATATTCCCTTGCTATTTAGCCTTCATTTTACCTAGCAGAGTGGAACAACTTTAGTTAACCCACCAGTTGCCGAGCAAGAACTCTGATTTTCCCTCTCTGATCACAGGGTCCACGCTATCTATAATTGGGCAGACCCCATTTACACATTTGATTGGGTAATATTAATACCCTATTGTTTAAAGCTTGGGTCAGGTCTCAATCCCACATTAAGACATGGGAGTAAAAGCTCATGTGGGCTTGTAGGAACTAGTATTGTAGATTGAAAGCAACCCATGTCATCCATGTTGCATGCATGTACATCCCGCCTCCCAGTGACTCCTATATATTTTTACAAATTATAGGGTCAAAGGTTAAGTGTCACATGCATTGCTGCCCAAAACTCGAGGCAAAAGCCCTTGGGAAAAATGCTATAGAGGATCCTCTATAGAAAAATTATTATATAAAGTTCAGAAAACTTAGAACAGAAGGAAATAGATTAGACTACTCTGTTGGCACTCTTCTTCCAGCTGACTCAAATATAATTTGAGCCTCAAGTCCATGCGTATTTAATCATCTACTCATCTTACTCTCTTAATTTACGATGCAGGACTATATCATATCGCATCTCATGCCTTTATAGTAACCAAATCCAAATCGATACGAGAAACTCTCTGTAAATATCCACCTTGAGCTACATTCAATTAAGTCTTAACTCAAACCCAGAATCGATGGCTAATGAAGATAGCATCTCAACCGCTTAGCAGAAGAGAAGCATCACGCCCAAGGAAATGTGATAGATTGTGTAATGCGTTTGACCAAGTAAAACTAGGAGCTAAGAACAAATTAATATTACGTTATGTGCACTGCAACTTGAGCTCTAACTAATCATCATCATCATCATCAAAGTTTTTATCCCAAATACACATAATCTCGATGATACGGGTGTATCTTCTCTTCAGAACTTAGTGATCCTCATGGGAGCTTGAGGATAGATGATTCTCATGATAGCATGAGAATAGAGGTGTCAAGCAGTACAAGGGAACGCAGGAGAAAACGTGGAACAGAACGACGAGCAAAAGAATCGAAGTATCCAGTTTTCAGCCTGTGAGTCGACTCATAACAGTCATGAGTCGACTCATCAGGTTGAGTCGACTCATGACTGTCATGAGTCGACTCATCGCTGGTTTGAGTTTTTGTCCAGTTTCTGTCGGGTCGACTCATCTCAGTCATGAGTCGACTCGTCGGGGGTTTCCTGGTTCGTTTGGGTTTCTGTTCACACGAATTCCTGTTAGTTTTGGGTCTGGGTATTTACCAAATTGCCATCCACGTTTGTACACCTATATAAAGGATTGTTTTTGGGTTTCTAAACAATCAGAGAGTTAAATCAAGAGATATTAAATTGTAATTGAGATTTGGAGAACTTGTTCTTCAATTCTAGAGTGAGATTGTGAGAGATTGTAAATTACATACTCATAATCTAGAGAAGGTATTTTCCTTCGCCCAAAATCTGAGTTATTCTTGTGTTCTTATTATTTTCTCCTCAACACACCTTTGATAATTCTGCGATCAAAGGTGCTCGTACGGCAACTCGTATCACTCGAAACAAATACATCATATCCAACAAAAAGGCTCATTGAACCATGGTCTCTGATACCAATTAATAGGATTGGAAAGACCCAGTACGCGAGATAGAGCAGGCTAATTTACATGTCTCCCCTACTATATATATATATATATATATATATATATATATATATATATATATATATCAATTTCTAATAATTATAACTATCTTTATACAATATAACTGCAATTAGAAAAACGAAATTTCATCAATATTAATGTATGAACACAATCAGAATATTGTGGTAATGCAATCACCGTTAATGAATTGTGTTAATGAATAAACACAATCATCACCACTACTGCATAAAGAATAGTAACGTATCAATACAATCATCATTGTATCAATTCAATTCTAGTTATATCAATGCAATCATAAACTTTAAAATAAGCATTGAGACACATACCCGTGTCTGTCAGTTGTGTAGGGCAGGTGTACCTTTCCAATTGCAAGGAAGCAAGGAATGCAAGAGCCCACGTGGGTTACTTAAGTAGAAGCCTTCATCTTTTAAAAGCCCTCCGTTTTTCATTCGAGAATTGAAGGGCAAATATTTTCTCAAATCCTCCATTTGCCAAGTAGTTTTCTAGGACTGAGTCACTTCCAAGTTTCTTACCCTAGGGACCCTAGGATACTAGTCTCTGTTAGAATTATTGGTCAATCCTCGGGATTAAACTGGTAAATCTTGTGGATCCCCAAAAATGTCGGTAAATATACTGTTCATTAAACAATTTTATTAACTTTAGTGTATTTAGTGAAAGATGAGGTTGGTCAAACATGTAGATATTATGTAGGGTAAATTACACTAAAACTCCAAGAAATTTTCTGAATTTTGCAGTAAAACCCCCAATAACTTTCAAAATTTTATGAAACCCCCATCAATTTTTGAATGTATAGAAAACCCTCGATAAGTGTTAGCATTTTGCAGATTACCATAAGTGGAACCAAAAAACAACATAAAAAATGATTTGAAAATTATCGGGGGTTATTATAATTTACCCATAAGATATTGGGGGGGGGGGGGGTGTTTTGCAAAAGTTATTGAGGGTTTAGTGCAATTTTGAAAGTTATGGGTTTACTCCAAAAGGGCTAATGATGTGCTCTAAATAAAAATATTGCAAGTGCACAACTAGAGTGTGTAGCATGCAAGTTTCGATCCCATGACAAAGGTGTGTTCTATAAATGTTCTTAAAGTGGTTCTTGAATTGTGATAGAAAAGAGAGAGTAGAGGTTGGTTGTGTGTTGATTTATGCAAATAAAAAGGCTAAGACAAGAAGAAGAGAATAAAATCAAGAGAATAATCAAATAAAAGAGCTAAAGAAAATAAAGTTATAAAACTAGGAATCTAGGAATGCATCCATTAGTTAATTCCTATTTGGATATATGAACTACTTCCTTTTAATTCTCATATTACTAGATTTCTTAAGCATAAATTATCAAGTTATTTAAAACAAGTATAACCTATCAAATTCATATGTAAGCGATATCACCGTTCATTGATAGAAATAAACAACTAGATAGTTTTCTAGAATTTAAAAAATAAATTATTAAACCATTTAAGATAAGTATAGCTTATCGAATTCTTTTCCTACCAATTATTATTCTAGTTATAAATTATCCTAAGCAAGATCAATTAAGTGCAAAAAAGAGGGCAATTCAAAAACCAAATAGAAATTAAACTAGCCTCATCTAATCCTAAATTTCCTAAGGAAATTAGCTACTCATACCAATCTTAGAAAGTAAATAATAAAATGCAAGAAAATCATAAATTGCAAAGCATTAAACAAAGCACAGATTATAAGGGTCTGTCTTATGGTGCATTTTAGCGGCCGATTTTCCCCTTGCTAATGTGCACCTCCGCCTAGATTCAAATGAGGAAGAACAAGAAGAGTAGCGGCAAGAGAGTGCCAAGTAGTGAGCTAAGGGATTCTATGTTCGTTTTTCCATCTTCGTCCAATCCTGGAAGGGAATCCGAAGGAACAATAGCAGCGGATGAGCTTGAGGAACCTTCAAGCTCAGTGGTAATGGAGAGCACTAGACCTAAGGGAGACAAGAATAAGATGTGAATGGAGGAGGTTCTGGCTAAATCTAATCCGTTATCAGATCCTCAAATGCCTCTGGTGAGATTTGGTCTTCTAATTTCTCGTCAACTAGGTAATCCTTCAAATCTTTGGGCGGATGAAGTGGAGGAGAGTTTTGAATCTGGATCTCTTGAAAATGCCAATCTAGTTGAGGAATTTTTTGGAAATATTGCTCAGGATGATTTGAATGCTAGTGTTGTTAATGATAATACAAATCTGGAAGATCTCTCTTGTGCTGATCAATCTATTAAAGATAATTCTGTTAATCAAAATATAAATCTGGTAGATCTCTCTTGTGCTGAACAATCTGAGAAGGAAAATGTTGTAAATGAAAATACAACGCTGGATGATGATGGAGTTAAAGTTTTAGGGCAAAATACAGATGTTCCAAAAACTTTTGCTACTTTGTTTGCTGATAATAGGAAGAATGAAAATGGATTAAACCCGAATTTTGTTCCACCTCTTCAAGAAAATACTCTTATATTCTCTTTGTAGGAATGAAAGGAAGGAGAAGCCTGCTGGAAATATGCACTAATTGGTCATGTTATTGGACTTAATGTCAAGTTTAAATCAATGGAAACTTATGTTAACAATTTGTGGGGGAAAATCTTAATTCCTAAAGTTTATTTAATCAAGCAAGGTGTGTTCTATTTGATTTCCAAACTGGAAAACAAATAAGTGATGTTCTGGAGGCAGGGCCATGGTTTTTTGCCTCAAGACCCTTAGTTCTTAAACCATGGAAAATAGATATGGAAATTGAAAGGATTTAAGATTGTAGATACCCTATGTGGGTACAATTCCCCAATTTACTTTTGAATCTATGGAGTCCTATAGGGATAAGCAAGATTGCTAGTCTCATTGGCAATCTTATAACCATTGATAAGCTCACTGCAACATGACAAAGATTATCTTATGCTAGAGTCTTGATTGAAGTGAATTTGCCTCTAAAAGCTCCTTTACCTGATCAGCTTGTCATATAGGGACATGATGGGAAGTGTTATGTTCAAAAAGTAATATATGAACTCAAACCAAGATGGTATGATTCTTGCCATATTATTGGGCACTTGACTGAACAATGTAGAAGGAAGAATGATAGAATGAAATGGGTGCCTGTTAATAGAAACACTGGAGATAATGCACAAATTCTTAAAGCAAGGCCTGAAGTAAATGCTGAAGAAAATTCTGTAGCTAATTATGGTGCACGTTCACAGCAGGGTTCTATAGGAAAAAAATGGGAATACTAGATTGATTTTGCCTAGAGCTAATTCTGGACAAGCTAATGCACAAGTGCAGCAAAATTCTTTTGGAAAAAGTGGGAATGCTAGAAATGATTTGCCTAGAGGTACTATTATTTCTAGACAAGCTAAAAATCATACACAATTACAGCAAGACTCTACTGGGAAAAATAAGAATGCTGGAAAGGACTTGCCTGGAAGTGTTGTTAATCCTGGGCAAGCTGTTACTCCTATAAATCATGCACGAACAGTAAGTTCAAGGCCTAGAGTTGTGGGATTATCTCCTTTTCAACAGTTTTCTTCCCCAGCTGTGAATGCTATAGGCTTTTCTAGTGCTAACAAAGAAAATTCTACCATAAGAGGAAAAATAAGGACAAATGCCAATATTGAGGGGACATCTTATTTTTAGTTATCATATTTCTCCCCTTTGGAATACCAAGTTCATGATTATGACCCCTCTAACATTGATAGGGGTGGTTCAAAATTTTAATGAACCTTGCCATACGGAATATTAGAGGATTAAATAAATCCTCTAAACATATGATTGTCAAGCAGTTTATGCATAATTTCAAATTATATTTTATAGCTTTTTTAGAAACAAAAATTTCTAGAGATAAAATGCAGCAGATAGCTAATAAAATGGTTAAGGATTGGAATTGGATTTCAAATATTCAGCAAGCAAATAATGGAAGAATCCGGATACTATGGGATATTGACATTCTCACAGTCCAATGTATCACATCCTCTGAGCAATTCATGACATGTAATATAGTATCAAAGGATGATTGTTTTTCATGCCTAATTTCTGTAGTTTATACATTAAATGATCTAGAAGGCAGGAAAGTCCTTTGGCATGATTTGCTATCTTTCAAGCAAAGTGTTAACTATCCCTGGATTGTTGGGGGTGATTTTAATACAATTATCAGTGCTGAGGAGAAATTGGGAGGTGCTCTTGTTGCAGATTCAGATACTGAGGACTTTCATAACTTTATCTCATCATGTCAACTGATACATTTGAAGTCTACTAGTTACTTTTTCACTTGGAATAATAAGCATGAGGCTAGCTCAAGAATTTGGAGCAGACTTGATAGAGTTCTAGTCAATGAAGAATGGATTCAAAGATATAATTCTAGTCAAGTGAATTTTCTGGTTCCTAATTGTTCTGATCATTCTCCTTCTCTCTTAACAATAGGGGATGAGGATCCTGCAGGGAAAAGACTATTCAAATTTTTTAGTATATGGATTAATCATCCTGAATTTATCTCTATTGTCAAAAATGTATGGGAACAAGAAGTCAGAGGTTTCTATATGTATAAGCTTCATGCCCAGCTCAAGAAACTTAAGCAGGCTCTGTAAGAGTTAAACAATAAACATTTTATGAACATAAGTGAGCAAGTGTTTAGAGCCAAAAGTGAACTTTCTGATATTCAGAGCCAGTTGAATAATGATCTCTTCAATCAAGCTCTGATATTAAAGGAAAATGAATGCTTAAACAAATATATCAGAATTTTAGATTGTGAAACTTCATTTTATAGGCAAAAAACCAACATTAGATGGGGATTATATGGTGATAAATGTTCCTAAATCTTTTACTCCATTATGAAGGCTAAAAGGCATCACAATAGAGTGTTATCACTATATACTGAGAATGGTGATAGATTAACTGATATTTCTAACATAATTACAGAATTCATTGTCTATTATGAGAAACTTCTGGGAGTTACAACCCCTACTATTATTCCTGATCCTGAGGTGATATCTAATGGACATGTTCTTTCTCCAGCTCAAAGTAACACACTGAGTTCTCCAGTAATAAGAGATGAAATCAAACAAGCTATTTTCTCTATGTCAAGTGAAAAAGCACCTAGACCTGATGGATAAAATGCATCCTTTTTCAAAGCTGCATGGAATATAATCAGTGAGGATGTCTATCTTGCTATAAAGCAATTCTTCAATTATGGTAAACTTCTTGGTACTTTTAACTCCACATCTATTACCCTGATGCCTAAGGTCCTCAATCCTAAATCCCCTTTAGATTATGGGTTAATTTCTTGTTGCAACTGTGTTTACAAAATTATTTCTAAAATTATTGCCAACAGAATTCAAAAAGTTATGGGGTTTTTGATTAGTGATGGCCAAAGTGCTTTTGTCAAAGGAAGGAATATTTCAAGCAACATTCTATTAGCCCATGAGCTTATAAAGCATTATGGTCGAAAACTTACCTCACCAAGAGCAACACTTAATATTGATTTGAGAAAAGTTTTTGATACTACAAGTTGGGGCTTCATTAAATCCATGCTTTTTGGTTTATGCTTTCCTGTTAAGATGATAAAATGGATTATGGAATGCATTTCCACTCCTAAATTTTCCCTCTCTTTAAATGGTGCACTTCATGGATATTTCGAGGGATCTAGAGGTCTAAGACAAGGAGACCTCATTTCCCCTTATCGTTTTGTTCTTAGAATGGAATATCTATCAAGAAAGCTAAACACTCTTAATAATGACAGATTGTTCAAGTATCATCCTAAATGCTCTAGGTTAAGAATCACACATTTATTCATTGTTGATGACTTGCTTCTGTTTGGAAAAGGTGACATGTATTCTATTACAAGATTATATGGTTGTCTCCAGGAATTTAGCTAGGTTTCTGGATTAGAAATAAATCCTAGCAAATGCTTTATATATATGAGTGGAATTGATGAAAGTTTGCACCAGATTTGCACATTTCTGAATTTCTCTGAAGGGGTATTACTAGTGAGGTATCTAGGAATGCCATTAATTTCAAAAAGATTGTCATGCTTGGATTGCTCCCCTCTGATCAATAAAATAACAGAATAGTTTTAGAGTTGGCAAAAGAGGAATAATTTATCATATGCTGGCAGGTTGCAACTCATTAAATCAGTCATTTTAGGGGTACAAAACTTCTAGACTAATAATTACATATTACCTATGAAAGTTTTGGAAAAAATTGACAGTTTATGTTCTGATTTTCTTTGGAACCATAAAATGCATTTGGTTTCATGGGAGGCAATCTGCAATGATAAAAAAACAGGGTGGTCTTGGAGTTTTTCGGCAAAATACTGGAACTTTGCAGCTGTTGTTAAGCTTTTATGGATGATTCATCTAAAGAAAGATCTGCTTTGGATAAAATAGGTCCATGGAAACTATTTGCAACACTACAACATTTGGCAAGTTCAAGGAAGGGTGAATAATTCATGGATGTAAAAGCAACTTCTAAAAGTGAGAGATATGCGCATTGGAAATTTTGGAAGTATAATCAATCTTCAAAATACTATCAGCATGTGTCGCTCTGGGGCTAAATTTCAAATTTCTTCTATCTACAAAGAGTTGATTCCTCAATCTCCTCAGGTATCTTGGTCGGATACAGTCTGGGGTGGTTGGCACTATCCCAAACATTCTTTTATCTTATGGTTGGCTATTCACTCAAGACTGTTAACTCAAGATAGGTTATGCCGCATGAGAACACTCGACACAAACCTTTGTGTCTTGTGTTCTAATCAACAGGAAGAAACTTGTCGTTATCTTCTCTTTGATTGTCAATATTTTGCAATGGTGTGGAATAATGTAATGAATTGGCTAAATTATAACTGGAGATCGTGCAATTGGGAGCATATTATTGACTGATATAGTTTAAGGCTTAAAGGAGTTGGTTTTATGAAGAAATTAAAGAGGTTGGCTTTGTCTGTGACAGTGTACACATTACGGCAAGAAAAAAATTTGCGTATCTTCCGGCATAAAGCCAGAATCCCTGAGGTATTATTCTGGAGCATAAAGACTATCATCTTCTCAAAAGTTTTGAATGATAATGTTCCTTCCTGCATAAGGGAAAAAATTGAACAATTGTAATTCTCTTTGATAGTTGTATCATTGTATCCCAGACTAAGATCTGGCTGATTCGATGTACTTATATTTAACATTTAGGACATGAATAAAATTTTAATTCATTGACCAAAAAACAAAGCACAAATTAAAAGCAAGAAGTTAAATGCTAAGCATGCAATTCTAGATAAAAAAATAAAAAGGGAAGATGAAAAATTACATTGCAAGATATTGGCCCCTTATGAAGCAAATTTTCATCAACATTGGAGAAGAAACAAGGAAATTAAAAGAAAAAACTTTTGTTTTATTGTAAATTTAAAGTTTTCACTGTAAAATAAAAGGTTCACAATTTGGAAGACCATCTCAAAAAGAGTAGTAATCCTTTCTAAAATAGAGTTTACAAAATTTGTACATATCTCTCACCTTCATTCTCTACCTCTATTTGTAGCATACAACAATCAACATTAGCCATTTGATCAAACTTGGACTCTAAGAAATCAAAATCAACCATTCATTAGCTTCTGATAGGAACTAATCAATTAGTGTATTGATTAGCTAATTGATCAGCTCATCTATTAGTTTATAATAGAATTTGGCTTCTTTGTTGACTTGTCGACTCATCCCCTCTTGAGCTTTTAGGCTTTATGGGTTTCCTTTAGCCTTCTTTTAAGCTTCAAATAGAGGTTTTTTAGGCTTCTATCTTTTATTTTATAATTTTTGTTAAGTCCTGCAAACTCATAAAACACGCAATATTAGCAAGTATAATTATTTAATAAAATAGATAACAAGCATACAAAAGTCTAATAAATGTGGCGATCTAAACTTTCGCTAGTACTCTAATAAAGAAAAAAAAATCAAAAAGAAAGAAATAAAAATTCAAGCTCACTTTCGTAGGAATCGAAGTTGCATTAGCATATGCAATAAGCTTTTAAACCTCGTAGGTTACCTTAGAGGATAAGTTGTTGTCTTGTGAGGGTTTACAGTGAATGTATCCATAAAATTTAGTCAACTTACTAATTCAAAGAAGTCAATATAGAGTTAATTTACTTGATATCTTTATACAATCTAATTAAAGATTTTTTTACTCAAGAAAATATTTTTATGCATAACTTAAAAGTAAATTTCTTAGAAAATTCTTTCATTATAGTTATACAAAACTAAGCTTAATTTAGAAATTTATTTAAAAATATAAGAAAAACATGCTAACTCTTTGTTTTAATCAATTATCAAGCCACTTCATCAATATATCAGGTTTTTTAAGAGATTATGTATTGATCTTTGAGCCAATGGATCCCAACCTAACCGGAATTAGGTCATTAAGTGTAAAAATACTCCTCGGGCTTAATTGCTTAGTCTACTTAGGTTTTGCAGGATAGAATCACCTTGGAGTTCAAAATTTTTATTAGTACTTATTTGTTGCTCTCCTTGTTTTTCTTTTGTGAGTTCGTGTGTGTATGTGTCTACACACACACACATACATATATATACATATACATTAAAAGAACTTGAGAAGTTGTTATCTACTTTATGTTAAGCATGAAAAAATTTCATTACGTCAAATAAAATTTTAAATCAGAGCTATAGTAAAGTTGAAACTCATTTCTTAAAAAAATTATTTAGAGTTATCATAAAAAGGCTAACTAAAATATAAAGCTAACTAAGAACTAGAAAGTTTAAAAATCCATCAAGTAAGTTAATTATTAAATAACTTTTTCAAGTTAGCAAGTGACATATTTTTTTAAGGGAGAGAAAAGAAAGGATAAAATAATATAAGAAAAGAGAAGATAAAGGGAAAAGATAATTAATCACCACCCCAACTCCTAAATTTTGCATTAGCCTCAATGTAAATTATATAATATAAAAAAGTAAAGCAAATAGAAAATGAAGCACTTATATTTATTCGGTAAGCTTTAAATAAAGATAATGATAAAAATCTGTAATTTTCTTCAATTTGATAGATAGGAGGAGGGTCTAGGAAAAAAATTCTCTCTCTCTCTCTCTCTCTCTCTCTCTCTCTCTCTCTCTCTCTCTC
>BQKN01000092.1:740066-756121 GCA_022839385.1 Asparagus kiusianus
TCATTTCTTCTCTCTCAATTCATTTATTTGGATCATTCTTATCTTACTTACAGAGTCTAAATCGAAGTTAAGCTATTTCATCACCCATATTGCTCGGTGTTCAAGTTCAACTTAAAGGTGACATCCCTTTCTAAAAACTAGCTTGTATGAAGATATACCTAGATTTATCTTAAAAGTAATTCAGTAGGCTCATAAAGCATCACTCAATTTGACAAGCTAATCTTTTATATTTTGATTCATAGTTTTTCTAAAAAAATCTGATCCATCTATTGTGGCCTCAACTTGTTCGCTGATTTGGGATGATAAGAAATAGATAATTTATGAGTGGTTGAGTATTTACCAACTAAAGTTTTAAATGAAAGGTTATTAAATAGTGTATTGTTTGTCACTAATGATAGCACATGACACTTCAAACTGTGAAAAAATATTCTCCTTGAGAAATTTTACAACCATCTTATTGTCTTTGATTTTATAAGCCACTACTTCAACATATTTTGACATGTATTCTATAGTCCCTAGAATATACAAATTTCTAAAAGAGTTTAAAATGCACTCATGGAACTTATACTCCGCACATCAAAAAGCTCAACAGTCAGAATTGGTTGTGAATGTATCATATTCCTTCTAGTGATCCTTCCTAGAATCTGATAACGGTTACAAGCTTTATAGAACTCATAGGCATATTTGAACAGACTGGGCTAATGTAGCCCACATTGAAGAACATTCTGAATGGTTTTTCTCAGATAAAGTAGCCACCACAAGCTTGTTCATGACAAAAAAAGAACATTCATAGTTTCATCATTTAGAATACACCTTCTAAAGATCTAATCAAAATAAAACTTGAATATGTAAGAATTATTCCAGTAAAAATATTTTATTTGGGAGAAAAAGTGAGATCTATCATTATTCCAGTAAAAATATTTTATTTGGGAGAGAAAATGAGATCTATCATAATTAGATCAACGAAAAAGGGACTCTTTTGTAAACCAAATAGTTTACAATATTTGCAAATCAAGATACTGATTGGACTTGTAGGAGTTATTCATTAGAAAAATGATCATTTATCTGAATGTTGAATGTTGGTGCGTGAGAGAGCCTAGTCACATGATCTGCTATAGGGTTATCTACTCCTCTCATATCACGAATTTGCAAATGTAATTTTTGAAGCAGGAGTATCCTTCTAATAAGCCATGCTTTAGCATCTTTCTTGGACAAAAGATACTTCAGTATGGTATGACTAGTATAGATAAGGGACCCAATAAGGTAGGACTTAATTTTTTCTAAGGCAAAAATAACATCTATAGAAACTCCTTCAGTGACAAAAACTCATTATTAATGATAGACTAGTTTTGTTGTGCATCATTCCGTGTCCTAATTACAGAGTAGTTCCCTTGAGACTTTCCATCCATCAGTTATTCTAAGACAATACCAATCGCAAAATCGAATGCATTTTAAAGTCTTGGATTTGTGTAGTAACGAATTAAGTAATTTTTTAGTTAAGAAAATGGTGATGAAATCCATTAGCTTATCTTGATTTTGATTTTTATCCTTAAATATATTTTTTAAGTATGTGCACAAATCAAATGCTCAGTTTCACTTTGGTGATTACTACTAACTATATGCAAATGTGAACCTAAGAAATGAAAGCAACTACAAGTGGATGCAAAAAAAAAATTTAATTAGGTTCAAACAGACAAACAAATGTGAGAAAGAAATCTCTTGTTTTAATTATTATCTTATTTAATAGATATTCAAGTTATTGTTGAATTTTATTATGGTCAACAAGAAATGTTTTTTATTTTTAATTACCTAATTATCACTAATTGTGAGAATCCTTTCTAATGAAATTAACAATCACAAGAAAGAGAACTCGTCTTTTTAAGGGGTTGGCACCTCTTAAAGAAAATCTTCTTATTTAATCTTTAATCTTCTTCTAGCTCAATCATTTACAATGAAATACACAAATCAAAGAACTACAATAAAAAATTCCTAAATACAAGTACCTTCCTTAATCAATACATTTTATTATAATTTTATACCCTTATTATTTATTTTTTTGAATAAATATACCTGCTAATAATATTTTCAATCTTAATTTGCATTTAATGAAAAAAATCAAATAAGAGCTCAAAGGAACTATATTTCCTCATTTTTCTAGCCCAAATTGAAGCCTAGAAGTAGTTTAAAAGGCTAAGAAATACCGAGTCAATAAGTCAATAAAAGAAGATAAATTCTGTTACAACTTAATCGATAAACTAATTAATTAGTTCATGGATTAGCTAATCTAGTAGTTCGTAATAGGCTTTCATCAAAGACTGGTGTTGATTTTCTTGGAGCCCTAGTTTAATCCAAGGGTTTTTGTAAATTGCTATAGGTTATAAATAAGTATGGAGAGTAAGGGGTTTAGGATGTAAAAAATTTTATAAACTCTATTTTTGAGAGGAATGCTACTCTTAATTGAGAAAACCTTCTAAATTGTAAGCTTTTTATTCACAATAAATAAAAATTCTCTATTATTTATTTTCTTACTTCTTCTCCTTTGGTGATAAAGATTTTTTTAAGGGCCAACACTTTGTAATGTAAGTCTTTATTTTCTCTTTTTATTTTCTTATTTTAGAATTGCATATTTTTAAGATTTTATTTTTTTCTTTTATTTCATATTTGGTAGATTAGATTTATCTCTTTGTAGTGTAGATTTATTTCATGCTTTGTAGTGCAGATTTATTTTCTTGCCCTTTTATTACTTTATAGTGTAGATTTTATTTTTCTTTCTTTTTATGATTTGTTGAGTAATTCTTTCTTGATTTATTGCTTTGTAAATTAGATTTACTTTCTTGTTATTTAATATTTTCTAGTGTAGATTTTCTTATTTTATTTTTATTTTGTAATATGAGTATCTAATTCTTAAGGAAGCCTAGGATTAGATGAAACTAATTTAATTTTTTTATATTTTTAATTATTCTCTTTATGCTTAAAATGATCATGTTAAGATAATCAACTAAAAACTAACTGGTGGAAAAAAAGTTTGTCAGTCTATGCTTTCCTTGAGTGGTTTGATAGGTTAGGGTTATCCAATTCTAGGGTTATTATCTAATTGTTTATTTCTTTTCATAAGTGATAATATTGTTTAGATAAGAGTTTGATAGGTTATGCTTATTTTAATTAATTTGGTATAGTCTATGCTTAGGAAATCTAAGAAATATGCGAATAAAAAGAGAGTAATTCTTAAATACAATTTGAAATTAACAAGTGGATTCAACCCTAGATTTCTATTCGCCTCTCTTAATTTCTTCCATCTTTTCATTCACTTCTTATTTTTTTTGATTTTATTTGTTTTATTTTTATTTACTTTTATTTTGTTCTTCTCTTTCTCTCATTCTTTCCATTTGTTTTAGCCTTTTACTTTTTGTGACAAACATCTACCCAAAACACACACCACTTTTATTTATCACTCTCATTAGTTTCCTACACAACTCAAGAATCCACCAAGATCAATCTTTCTAATACTCTCCTACCCCTATGGATCGATATCTTACATATTATAAATTGATTGTTATGTAATTATAACGTAACATTTTTTATCCCCAACAAGTTTTTGAATTGATTAGCTAATCGATTAGTTCATCAATTAGCTAATCGATTAGTTCAACAATTAAGTTGTAACAAAATTTATCTTCTTCTATTGACTTATTGACTAGACATTTCTTAGGCTTTTGGGCTTTTGTGCTTCTTCTAGGCTTGAATTTGGGCAAAAAATTGAGGGAAAATAGTTCCATTGAGCTCTTATTTGATATTTCTTCATTACATATAAATTAAGAGAGAAAAGTATTATTAGTGGATATATGTATTCAAATAAAATAGATAATGAGAGTATAAAAGTGTAATAAAATGTGATCTTTCCCCAGCAATAGCAGTAAAAACTTGATGTGTTCTAAATAAAAACGTTGCAAGTGCACAACTTGTGTATGTAGCATGCAAGTGTCGCTCCTATAAGGAATGTTTGTTCTATGAAAGGTCTTAAAGTGGTTCTTGAATTTGATAGAAAAAAGAAAGTAGAGGTCGGTTGGGTGTTGATTTATTCAAATAAAAAGGCAAAAGTAAGAAGAAGATAATAAAACCAATAGAAGAAGTAAATAAAAAAGCTAAAGAAAATTAAGTTATATAATTAGGAATCTATGGTTGAATTCACTAGTTAATTCCTATTTACATTTAAAACTATTCCCATTTAATTCTCATATTACTAGATTTTTTATTGATAGATTATCAAGTTATTTAAAATAAGCATAACCTATCAAATTCATATCTAAGCAATATCACCATTTATGAATAGAAATAAACAACTAGATAATAATTCTAGAATTTAAAAAATATAAACTATTACATCATTTAAGATAAGTATAGTCTATCAAATACTTTTTCTACCAAATATTATTCTAGTTGATTACCCTAATCATTATCAATTAAGCACAAAAAGAGAGCAATTAAAAAACCAAATAGAAATTAAACTAGCCTCATCTTATTCTAGATATCCTAAAGAAATTAGTTGCTCATACTTCTCTTAGAAAGCAAAAATAAAATGCAAAAATTCCTAAATTACAAAGCATAAAACAAAGCATGAACTAAAAGTAAGAAATTAAATCCTAAAACATGCAATTCTAAAGAATTTAAAAAGAGAAAATAAAAAAATTACATTGCAAAGGGTTGGCCTCTTGTGAAGTAAATATTCATCAACACACGAGAAGAAAAAAAAAATTAAAAAGAGCAAAAGAAACTTTTATTTTATTGCAAAACTATGCAAAACTAAAACTTTACAATTTGGAAGACCTTCTCAAAAGAGTATCCAAAATAGAGTTTACAAAAATTTTACATATCCCTTACCCTCTCTCTACCCTATTAATAGTCTACAGTAACCAACATGAGACATTAGATTACACTTGCACTGTAAGAAATCAAAATCATCCATTCGTTAGTTTATGTTAGAAACTAATCAATTAGCTCATCGACTAACTCATTTTGATTAGTTTGTAACAGAATTTGTCTTCTCTATTGACTTGTTAACTCATCTCCTCTTAGGCTTTCGAGCTTTGTGGATTTCATTTAGACTTTTGTTAGGATTCAAGTAGAGGTCTTTCGGGCTTCTTTAATCTTTTAGTTAATAATTTCTTTATTTCCCTCAAATTCATAAAACACAAGATATTAGTAAGTATATTTATTCAATAAAATAGACAACTGGGGTATAAAAGTAAAATAAAATATAGTGATTAGCTAAAGTACAAAATTAGTATTCTAACATGACCCTCTTAACCGATAAGGTATTTAATGTTGCTCTGGTGCCAATGAGGTATTTTAAGTTGTACCCCGATGACAATTAGGTTCTTTTTGTTGCCAATGGCCAAAATTTTTCTAGCCAGGCCTGTCACATGCCACACGCATGATCACTTAATCTGATATGGATAAATGGTGTTGTAGGAGTTAGGCAGAGGTTTTAATAGCACTAAAATACCAATTCGACCCTAAAATACAGAGATTCTCCCTTCTCACCAAATTGACACAAACTTTAAACTTGAGAACAAAAGAGGGAGAAAAAGTTAGAGAATGGAGAAGTTATCACACCTGATTTCAGATATTCCTTTTAGAGAGAATGTGATTTGAAGAAGAGGACTAGGCTAGAAGGATGAAAATGTGGTAGGATCTCATTAAAATTTGGCAGATTTGTCAACAATGGGCCAAAAAGGTGAGAATTAATCTTTGTACTTTGCTTAGATTTCATGTGTTGGATAGCAGATTCCTAATATGTTTCCTAATTTATTTTGGTAATAAATTATTGGAATTCCTAATCTGTTTTGGTAACATGCTTCTAAATCTGTTTTGGTAACAGGTTATTAGGATTCCTAATCTATTTTGTTTTTTGTTTTAGAATTTCTAGTATGTTTTTTGGTTTTAGGATTTCTATATATATGGAACGGTTTAAAAAAAGTTGAAAAGGGTTTATTGTGTGCACAGAAAAGAAAGTTTTCTGAGCAATTTGGTTAGAGTTTTGTTTGAGAGTTTTGAGATGTTTGTTTGAGAGATTTTGAGTGAATTTTTAATCATTTTGAGTGAATTTGTAATCTCTATTTGTACTCTCCTTCTCTATTAGTGAAAACACATTCCCTTCTTGTCCCGTGGACGTAGGAAACTTACTGAACCACGTAAAATTCGTTTGTTTATGTTTGTGCCGTTATTTTAATTGTGTTTGGCCTTCTCTCTCAACGTTTGTATTAGTCCTCGGAACCCCAACAAGTGGTATCAGAGCAAGGCTACGCTTGGGATTAGGTGGAGGAGTAGATCACTTTGGAAGCTCGTCTAGGGTTTCAGTTAGTGATAAAGGTAGGATTTTTACTATTGTAGATCTTGTCTTCTGTCGTGTGGGGGTGAGATCTTTCGAAGGTTCTTGTTAGGGTTTCAGTTGGAGGTAAAAATCTACATTTCTCACAGTTTGGATCTATTTTCTTTTAGTTTGTTCCGCATTGATTTGTTGGTATTTTGAGGAAGATGGCTGGGAGAGAAGAGTGTTGAGAACCGCTTACATTTGAAGAGGAGACTTTAGCATTTTTAGTTGAAGAAGGGAATTTCAATTAGTGATCACATGAACAACAACATGAAGCTTCTTGTGGATTTGGCGAATGTGGATGTTATGATCGATGATGAGGATAAGGCATTGTTGTTGTTGAGCTCCTTGCCAGACAAGGAATATGAGACATTTGTTCTTACCCTAATTAAAAGAAAGTCATCTCTTTCGTATAGTGAGGTCACCATTGCACTTGTGAACTATCAGCTTAGGAAGAAAGACAATGAGTCTTCTAATGATGTAGTAGCAGAGGCATTGACCGCAAGAGAAAAAAGTCCAAACCGAAATAGGAGGTTGCACTCTAGAGAAGAACATCCATCAGTTGGTAGGAATCAATGTGCTTTTTGCAAAGAAGATGAATATTAAAAGTCCAAATGCCCAAAGTTGAAAGATCGAGCCTGAAAGAATAAGGGGAAAACTATACAAGCTTCAGAGGTGAATGTTGCCAATGCTAATGGTAACAATTCAGATTCGGATTCTTTGGGCTACTCGTACCTTACACTATCGTCAGTTTGTGATGCTGACTCTACGAAGTGGATATTGAATACAGGTGTTTCATACCATATTTGCCATAGGAGGGATTGGTTCTCCAGCTTTAACGAGTTAGAAAGAGGGGATGTCATGCTCATGGGTAATGATCATAAATGGCCTATTAGTGGTATTGGAACAGTTTAGATTAAAATGTGTGATGGTGTGACTAGGGAGTTGAAGGAAGTGAGGTTCATTTCGTAGTTATCGAAGAACATCATTTCACTTAGAGTTTTGGAGGCATCAGGCTATAGGGTGATCTTAGAGGATGCATCTCTAAAGGTCACAATGGGGTCCATGATTGTAATGAAGGACGTCAGAAAGAATAATTTATACTATTTGATTAGGAGAACAGTGATAGGTGGAGCGCTAATGACTTTTATTGATTCGGCTAGACTGTGGCATTTGAGGAGGCTGGGACATTCGAGTGATGATTCCGTGCATGGATTGGAGAGAGGTGCTTTGACCTACTGATTAAAGTCCTGTGACTATGTTGGTGTGAGCAAGAAGACCAATGTGAAGTTCGACACCTCTATTCATCGAGCGAAGGACCTTCTAGATGATGTTCACATAGGTATTTAGGGGTCTTCCAAGGAGACATCATTGGAAGGCAATAGACATTTGGTTTCCTGTGTTGAAGATTATTCTAGGCATTTGTGGGTTGTAACCAAGTCCCGTTTGAGTGAAGTCCTAGTAGTCAACAATAGGTGGAAGTAGTGTATACGCAGAAAGGTAAATTTACTTAGTTTTGATTTTGATAAGAAGTACAAGAGGGGTCATTTTCTACATTTGTGCCTAGCTCTAGGCAGTTTGAGACACTTCATTGGAAAGAAAACAATGGGGCAACGAGATGAGATAAAAAATTTGATGGGTTGTTCCTTGCAAGAGAAGGATCAGTGTTTGATTTCAAGCAGTAGTTTTCAGAGGAGTTTTGGTGCTGAGGCTTTGACATATTGGAGCCATCTTATTTATAGGTTGTCGTCTGCCGCAACTGGAGTATTTGGATGTAAAACTCCAAAAAATTTGAATATTTTATGATAAATAATAATAAATATGTTATATATTTATAAATAATATATTATGATGTTTGAGTATGCTAGGAATTGGTTTGAGATCAATTCAATATATATATGTATATATATAAGAGCAAATGCACAATTCATGCTCGATGTATAAATCTGAAAATTTATGACCAGCAAAGAGATTTTATATTTTTTCTCACATATGTAATTGAAATTTGGAAAAACTTGAAAGAAAAACGTTGTAGGTATCTTCAAGAGCTTTTCAACAAGTCTTATATCACCTTATTCTGAGGTCGGACGTGAACGTTATGGCCAAAATATCGAAGGTTATTTTCCTAGTCAGATTAGGATTCCTGGTTCGGGTCAAACGGGTTTATTTCGGGTTTGTATATATATAAACATGTGTTTTCATGAAAATTAATATCCTTACATCAGAGTTTTAAACCCTAACAGCCCCTCTTCCTCTCTCTAAATTCCTAGCCTAAAGTTGAGAATTTTGAGAGCTTTGTGAAGCAAATATCGACACGAGGGCGAGATCATCAACGTGTAGCAAGGGGAAAACGGCTTGGTTGCACTTCTTTTTGGTTGCTGGTTATTTTAGAGGCTTAGAACAATATCTAAGACAAGATTATCTTCACCCAAATCCTTCCCCATAGTTAAATAACTAGTTCGATGTTTAACATGATGTTGAATATGTGTTTTCATGTTTGAATCTTAACATGATGTGATAAAATTTAAATTTTTGATGTTAAAACATAAACCAATGCTAGATTAGTAAATTTTTCTTATTGTTTATGATAGTATCATGATCATGATCATTAGGGTTTTTCATAATTTCATTTATATATGAGAAATTTAAGAGATGTACTAAATAAATATTTTCTGCAGAAAACTACAGCAATTGTATCATGTTTAATTGAGATTTAAAAATAGAAAATAAACTCCAAATTTAACCAAACTAGTGTTATATGAAAGACATATGTATCTAGTTTCTAAAACAGAAGACAAAACTTAAAAATCATTTGTATAGAGAAAGATATGATCTTTTTACTAACAATATGTCCTGTAGAAAAACAGATGCACATATATAATATTTAACTGGAGATTTAGGAGAACAAATGAACTCCAAACTGAACCAAACTTATGTTATATGAAAGATGTGTGAATCTAGTTTTTAAAACAGAAAACCATTTGTAAAAATAGTTTTCCTAGAGAAAGATATGCTTATTTTACTAATAGATGTCACGTTTGTTTTTCCTGCTCGTTTTGTAGAGCTGTGTTGCGCCGTTTTGAGGTGTGTTCGCGGAGTTTTGAGCCGCTTGATGTTATACGTATAGTTATGAATATGTTATGTTATACATTTAAGAATCCTAAGGGGATTATGATAAATTTTGACTTGATCATATTTGAATTAGATATAGTTCATATACATATTGGATGTCGTTGATGAGCACAGCTCAGTACTATATGGGATAGTGCATCGACATACCAAATATACATGGTTTATACATGAGCTGAATGTTGTTGATGAGCACAACTTAGTACTATATGGGATAGTGCGTTGACACACCAGATATACACGGTTTATACATAAGGTAACTATCATTGATGAGCATAGCTCAGTATTATATGGGATAGTGCATAGACATGCCAGAGGTACAAAGATTTATATGAGGTAAATATCGTTGATGAGCTCAGTTCAGTACTACATGAGGTAGTGCATCAATATTCTATATGTACAGGCCATTGAGTAGGATTTTAGGAGGCTTGATCTAGCCGTCAGTCCCGCACTAGGGTACGATGAGGCTCGTGAGCAGTATTTCTAGGATGCCTATTTGGTAGTCCGTCCCGCACTCATGTTATGCACTAAGATCGCGATGAGACTAATGAGCCGTGTACACAGTTTAGTATACCTACAGGGTAGTCCGTTGTAGTGAGACAATTACTTGATAGCCTAATTATGGTAGATGCCGATTATAAATACGACCTATCAGTGAACTATATAACTGAGATACATTACTTTTAAAAGTATACAAATTATGTGTTGGTATTTTATTCTATCTCTCTAGTGATTGTGGAAGATATTATAAATATGATGTGTTGATATCTTTTTTCTTTTACTGTCTTTTTTTACTTCTTAGTTGGGATCAATGATTAGAGATTCACAACTTGAGACTTATGATATATACATGAGAGTTTCCTTGTTTGGATTATTTCGCTCGACGTTCCAGTCTCGTGTTATGGATCTCTAATTATTGGTTTCATTAGATTGTTTATTCTTATTTCGGTATTAATGTTTAGATGTTTACGATTCGGGACATATGGTATATACATGAGAGTTTCCTTGTTTGGATTATTTCGCTCGAGTACTACGTCTCGTTTTGTAGGTGTCTGAATATTAATTCTACTAGATATGGGAAAAATGATATAGGTAGACTATGCTTAAGAGATAGAGCCTCCACTCCATCCTAGCAGCCCTTCCCCTGGGGGCGGATGGGGGTAATCTTGCTGTAGCGCTCTGACGCTCTTATTGTTGTTTTTTCTTTTAAAAATATCCTTTTCGGTAGCTCGGAGTTCCGGAGAGCCGCAGGATGACGGAGTTCTTGCATAGTCGCCGTCCCGAGAGATTTATTAGAGGCTCCACTGTAGTTTTAAATTTTATTCAGACTTAGAGTTTAGTTTTATTTTGTAAAGGCAATGTGCCTTAGTTCAACTTTCCGTTTTGATTCATGTTAAGACATCGTATGTTGTTGCAGACTCCAAATATATTTCAGTTTATTTTTAGTTGAGACATGACCTTATTTATGAGATATCATCCTCTTTATCATGTCTATTATTATTGTTCTACTTCTTTGCTTGTTTTGTACCTACGCTTTTATTTGACCCCACTAGAGGATATTACTATGATTTGTAAAACTTGTTGTTGCACAGTGTGGATGCATGGCAAGTTTGACATCTCTGGGTTCACCTTGGACTACAGCCATGAGTGAAAATAGAGGCGTCACAGTTAGTATCAGAGCCCTAGTTTCAGTATCCATAGGATCATCCTGTGTCGAGTCGTGGACCTAGGATAGAGTTTCTTAGGATTCATGTATAGAGTCCGTAAGGATTTCCTAGTATGAGTGAGAACGATATATGTATATATCTCAAAAATTAAGAAATTTTTTTATGACAACTATTTTATGTTGATTGAAGGTATTTACGTGAATACTATGTGTTATGAATTCATATGAAGATACATTATATATATGTATTTTTGCTATCTCACTTACCGTGAAAATTAAGCTCTCCTTTTGATATTATAAATATCAAAACGAGGATGTGGTCGAGGTAAAACTCATACCTGGAGAGCTGGGCATGCAGAGCCGAGCCACAGCAGGCTCCATAGTATTTGATCGACTTCATGGCGTCGTTAGAAGCAAGATCTTACAATAATCGAGGAGCAAGAAGTGTATCCGTTTTCGTCAGCAATACCACTTTCAAGAGATTCACCACCGATTGTACCCGTCATGGAAGTAAAGATGAAATACCAATGAGCACACTACCACCACAATCAGTTATTGATAGAGCCGTAGAGCAGGAGATTTAACTCTGAAAGGATAAGAAAAATATTAGACAGTATGAGCACCAAAATTTTAAGGCACACCAATTTTAATTGCAACCTATAAGGGAATGAGTATATGAAAGTTTCTTGAACATCGGCTAGGAACCAAGCAGAAGTTAAATATATATTCAGCATTGAGGACCATCGCTAGAGAATAGCAATAACATCCAGATTTTTGACGAGACAACAATTATCACCTATTTGGGAGAATTTAGGTTATTTCTTCATCAAACAATTAGCGCTAGTCTAAGTGAAGCAGGGAGATATACCCATAGTGAAGGAAGAAATCAAAATCCAGAATAGTGACAATGACAATGGTAAGAGAACCATTGCGGAAATCTAGAGAAACCTAACAACAGGAGAATGATTTTATCCCAGCAACAAGGACAAGATAAGAAAGGAGCACAGTGTGATTAGAGAGTGCCGGAGTAGCACAGAGATTCGGAGAAACATGTTACAATCATAACAAGGTTGAACAAATAGCAAAAGACTTGTGTTCGCGGGAAAAATTATTTTCTTCATTGAAGTCATTGTTTTCTCAAGCAACTGTTTTTCGGTTACAAAGATCTGGTCTTTTTATAAGATCCGGTTACAATAAAATTAAAGAAAAATAAAAAGATTACAACTTTCCTTTTTTGTGGAACAAATCGCAAGATCCTGTTTTGCGGTCTCTTGCTTGTGTGGGTTCTTCGCCTGCGCCGGGGTTAATCCGTGGACCACCGTGCGATTTAGATCCGGTCAGATCTACACGGTATGACGGGTATTATTTCGCAAAGGAAATAATAGCCGGGGGAATTAGTTCACCAAGGAAATAATCGTCCGAAGTAATCGAGATCGACCAAGCGAAATCGATACTCTTCTCGGGATCAAAAACCAAGTTTTGATCCGGAGGGTAGCCGTGTAGATCTCAGATCTGATCTCTCTCGAACTCCTGCCTTGTTTGGTGTGGATGATCGCCGAGAACCAGATCTGAAAGTTCAAGTCTTCAAAGCTTTAAAACTCCAAGGTTCAGATCTCAATCCAGCAGAGCTTTACCTCCAAAAATTCCAACCTCTCAAACAATGAACCACCAAGCCTATTTATAGGCACTCAGAACTGGGCTTTGGCCCAGGTGGCTCGGCCACCTTGGTGGCTCGGCCACCGAGCCACCAATTGGTGGCTCGGCCACCAAGCCACCTAGAGGTGGCTCGGTTTTTGGCCGAGTCCTCCAAATGTTGGTTTTCGTTATTTTCCGGTTTCGTGGTTTATCCGAACTCTGATTTGTTGATCTGGACTCTGATTTGGCAGTCTGGATCCTGATTTGGTAGTAAATCTGCTTTGGTGTTCGAGTTCGTTAACCTCGTCGCCTCGTTAATCTGCTTCGTCGCGTCTTACTTAGCCTCGATATTATGGTTTAACGATCATGCTTGGATTCATCGCTCGATGGTTCGTTGGTTTGTCGAATCATCGTGTCGAGCTGTGTTAAGGGACCTATAAGCAGTTTTATACGCCTACAGATACCCCCTCCAAAGTGTTTCAGCCTCATTCTTTTATAGAAGAGTCTGGAATACTTTGGATATGATTGTCCCAACCTTCAATCGGTGTAACAGGACCTTGGAATAGCTTCTATTCTTGATTCTTTCAATCCTCCAGACTATTCGGTGCTTTGTCGAATGTCTGCAAGGGTTCCGGTGCTGCATTTATTGTCTAACCATTGTCGGAATTTCGAACTTGAAGCTAATTCCTGATTTTCTGATCTTTAGCTCGTGTTTGTTGTTTCAACATAGAATTGACCATAGATTGTTGGCGTTGAGTCTTCATTTGCAACGCGTTGTCCGGCGTTTTGACATAGTTTATACTCGTACGTCTGCCGGAGTCTCGAGAAGCAGTTTATACTCTTATACTTTTCGGAGTGTTGTTGAGTTATCCTTAAGAATGTTTTTAGAAAAATACTCTCCAGAAACTTCTCAACAAAAAATAGGGAATAGTTTATACTCGTATACCTTATTGGAGTTTTTTAGTTCTGAATGAGCTGAACCGGCCTGATAATGACCCAAAAAAAAGGTGGTAATTAGGCTCAAAAAATCTTCCGACCCTTCCGAATATATGGGAGAGGGGTGAATAAATGAGGGACTGAACCGTCGGCCGATCTCAAGTCGTTTCGATATTCAGTTCAGCTTTAATTTGAATTTTGGTTCAAATCTGGTTCAAACTGGTTCAGAACTGGTTCAAAACTGGTTCAACCTGGTTCAGCCTGGTTCAAGACTGGTTCAGGACTAGTTTAACCTGGTTCAGTCTGGTTCAGCTTGGTTTGGCCTGGTTCAGACTGGTCTGGTCTGGTTCAGCCTCCTTTGAACTGATTTATCCTGGTCTGGTCTGGTTCAGGACTGGTCTGGTCCGGTTCAGGACTGGTCTGGTCCGGTTCAAGACTGGTTCACTCTATAAAAGAGTCCCCTTTTCCTCTCTTTAGGGCCGGCCCCCCTCTCTCCCTCTTTTGGATTTTTCTCTTCTCTCGTGCATCCTTTCTCCTTCAAACTCTAAAATTCATCTAAGATCTATCTTTCCTTTGGATCTTAGACTGAAAAATCCTTCAAAATCTTCATATAAAAAGTTTCTCTCAGGCCCCTCGAGCACGTGGTTCGAGCCTCCTTCAAGATCTGATTTTTATTGGATCTTTGAGCTTTTCTTCAGGTAAATCCTCCATAATTTTAGCATATTTCATGTTTAATTTAGTACATGAATTTGTGGGATTGCATATAAGGGTTAGGGTTGTGATTTGACGCCTCGAGCTCGCATCTCAGGGGGTAGAATTTGGAGATCTGAGGAATTTAATTGCAATATATATAGAGGGGGTAAATTTTTAGGGTTAGAGTTTGTCACCCTAACTAAAATTTTTATATCTGATCTCCTCTTTTATTTTGCAGATTATCATGTCGCATATCCCGAGAGGTCGATCCCCTACTGCGTCGGCTAATGGCGTGCTTTCCTCATACTCTGGTGAGCTCTCTTTTCGGCGTATTTCGAGATTTATAAATTAGTCCTTTTATCCCTATTTTGTTCTCCTTGGTGAGACAATTGGGAAGAGCCTTGATTCTCCTTGGTGAGGATTGACGCTTTAAAGATGGGTTTTGCTTGGTCAAAACCATATCTCAAAATAAATAAAGGGGGCGATTTGACGCTGCATTGTGCTTTATAAGGCAAGGATATACCCTATCTTATAAATGCATAATGTGGCCAAATCGTCTCACCCTTTATATGGCAGTGACTCTATCTTACTCATTCGTAAGATGAGTTCAACTTTCTTTTATAACTGAGACTAACAAATATTTAATTGCTTGTCTCCAGTGGAATATCCCTCCAGAGCGTTCTCATCTCATGCAGTGGACGGGCATTGTGACGAGTATTATTCGACCTCCGATGATTTTTCACCCATTCCGCTTACTCTTCAGTTTGCTCCCGGCACGTCGACAGAGGTTGCCCAAGTGGTGAAGGAAGGTGGGCATCGAGCTCTTCGACAGTTGATTACTGATGCGCCTTTTGTGAAGGATACCAGCTCTGTTCAGCCTCTCTGGAAGACTAACTTTTTATTCGGTGACTCTGTGAAAGACCCCACTGCAGTGCTTATTAATGCCGAACAATAGCTTCATAAAGATGGCGAGGGTTTTCTATATTTGCCTAAGATTCCTCGTCACCGTTCATTGACTCAGCTCAGGTGTCAGGCTGTGACACGGGAGATGTCGTGGCGTTTGACGGAGGAGCATGAGAGCATTCACTGTGGCTACATTACTCATCAAGCAGCTCCTGGTTCGAACAGGAGTCACATCGTTGGATTACGTCCGGGAGTATTAGGGCTGGATACACCACCGCGTAACGAGTTTCTTGCTTCTGCTTCTACCTTGAAGAACCGTCTCGCTGACTTAGGACGGGAGATGCCTGCGTCACGTCACAGATTCTATGGCTGGGTCCATTCTACGGATAAGCTTTGGTGGGCTCGTTTGACGAACTATGTCTTGAATCGATGGAGCGAGGAGTTGCACGCTTATGGTCTATATGCAGCTGTTCGTTCCACCATGTATGGTTTACCTGTCAGCGCTAAACATTTCTTCGCTTTGTACGAGCTCTATAACCCGGATTCGAACACTTTCCTGACTAGGCAAGGAGAGTTGGGCTTGGCTCTCCATGAGATGCACAAGATTTCTGGTTTGCCTATGGGCCAGATGCTATATCAGGAGTACTTTCCCTCCAACCATGAGTTGAGTCAGCTGAAGGACCGAATGCCCAACCGCTATGAGACTTTATGGGATCTCACATG
>BQKN01000093.1:5055-29324 GCA_022839385.1 Asparagus kiusianus
GTTTTAAACAAGGGTTTAAGCTCGTTTAGTTTGGTTTAAGTTTGTTTTGGGTTTGCTGTTACAAAGAGGAGCTTTTCATCAGCTATTGAAGAATTCATCTTCAACACTTCATCATCCTCTCTTTGTATTTATAGAGAAGTTTCCTTAACTCTATTTCCTAGCATTTCTACTATTGTATTTCATATCAATCTTATTGCTAGTTCTTATTGAGTTAAGTTTTTATTTATATCTCCTTGTTTACACACACAACCATTGAGCTTATTATATTTGCATACATTATATAATTAGGTTGTGGGATTGTGTGACATTGAGTTGAGCCTAATTGAGTTCTCACCTTGTTAGAGAGAACAATCATTTATGATATTTGTGCTTATTGTGAGATCACTTTGTAATACACTTGTACACCGAGTGAGAAGTGTGTGGTGAGAGTCGGGGATCGTCCCAAGAGGAGTGGCGTCGGTTGACGTGCCTAGGGAGAGGTTGTAACCGAGCACTTGAGGGAGATACGGCTAGGTCCAACACTTAGTGGGTGTAGAGTGTGATTACAAGAGTGTGAGTTGTAGAGTTTTCGGTTAGCTAGAAAACCGAGTGTGTAGAAGAAGTTCCGGCTTCCAAACCGGATTGTGTTAGTGGATTTCTCCCCGGGAGTGGGGAGCGGAGACGTAGGACGGAAGGTCCGAACTCCGTGATCATATCTTGTGTTTGAGTGTGCTTTGGCGTTTATTCATACTTGTGTTTATATCTCTTATCGCCATTGTCATTAGCTCATTATTTATATGATCCACTATATTGTTTCATATTGTTTACCCCTTGTGTTAGTTTATATATCCTTGCATATATAGTTTTATCATATAGGATATATCACATTGTTCATATTGTTTATTCTTGCTTATATCTCTCGTATATCCATCTTGCAAGAATATATTTGTTAAGTAATTTTAATTGATATTTAATCGGATTAGATTAGCATAAGACCCTAATCATCCTTTCTAGGGTCTAACAATTTGATGTGACTTTTATATTATTTTGATGTAAAATTTGTACTATTTTGATGCAATGGGTTGGAGATGGTCTTAGGGTGCTAATCCAAACAAGAGAGAGAGAGACATCCGAGCCCTTTCCTCTTTTCGTAATCGCCGACTCAAAGCACCGACGTCTTCTCCATCCTAGTAACCCTTGCCACCCCTAACTATATAGAAACCAAACCCCCTTCTCCTTCAACAGTTGATGGCCTTGGCCTCTCTCCGCTCAATCTCCGGCCATCTCCACCGCCTTGTCTCCAGCTCTCCCTCCGCCCTCCTCCGCCACCTCCGCCGCCAGTCACCCTTTTCCGCCACCGCCTCCGCCGCCGTCCTCCCCGACCGAATGGCCGCGTCCCGTATCGGCAAGGCCACCCGCCGTATCGGCGCTCCCTCCAAATCTAGGGTTTACTCCGACGTCAACGTCGTTCGCCCCAAGGAGTATTGGGATTACGAGTCTTTCGGCCTGCAGTGGGGGTAAAATGGTCAACCTTATGTCTTTTGTTCTTATTTTCTTGGGTTTTAGGGTTTAGGATGTGTTCTTAAGCGTCCCCCCCCCCCCCCCCCCCCCCCCCCCCCCCGGGAGCCGGGGGTGGGGGGGTGTGGGGGGGGGGGGGGGGGGGGGGGGGGGGGTACAAGTTACCAGCTACTTCTCATGCGAATATGAGGCTTAATGCAAATATAAAATTAGTTTTTAATTTCTCAGAGACATAAGATGAATGATGAGATGAACATCTCATTTCACTAAAAAGTATTTGCTAGCTAGAAAACATCAATAACAATGAAACACATTTTGGGGCTGAGACACAATCAATATTTTAACTGCAGCAGCATTGTAAACGAGGGTTTATAATTAATGAATGTAGGATCTGTCACTAATTTTAGTGGAGATAGAAAGAGATTAGGGTTCCACCTTCCACTTAAAAAAAAGATCCTATTGTACTAAAAATTTATTAAGTAGCCAATAGAAAGAGAAAAAGAGAGAGAGAGGAAGAGGGAGAAAGGATCTCACTACCAACAAAAAAATCCCAACATATTATCTTCAGTTTAGACAATAAGGCTATTTTTTCAACAACATAAAAAACTTCAGAGTTTGATATTGAACCAGCTGCTATTACTAACTCAATTAAGACTTAAACAATCCCTTTGTTTTCAGAAGAAAATAATTTCCAACCTGGCGTATTTTTTCCCTGTAGCTCTAAGAATATTCTTCTTCCTTACTATGTTTTGTTTCACATATTGTGCTAGCAATCCTATCTAGATGTATACAGTTGATTAAGTTGAATTGTTGTTGTTTTACAAGACTCCTAGGAGATGCTTGGGTACTCTCACTATAAGCTTACCACTGATTTCAAGAGATTCGTACAGGAAATTGATTGATTATCGGTCGTAATTCAGCTTCTCAACAAGGAGGTTGCCTTGTAGAAATTTAGTGGTTTTTGCTGATAGCTGCTACTGGCTTACATATAGACACAATTGCATAAAGGCACGGGCACTCCTATCAGCCACTCACCCATTCACAAAATAAACAAATACTTACTACTTCAGGCAAACATCCTGAACATTGCAGAATGCTTAATATTAAAGATAGAGACTTCAATAATTGTTTTATAAATTGACAAGCAGAATTTTGACTCAGGTACCGTTGTCTGCTTTTAGTAGATTAGTGAATTACTACGGCACATAACATTTTTGATTCAATCATTGGCTTTCTTGTGAAGAATTCCTAATTCTTTTTGGTATATATAGAGGAGAAAGAATGCTAAGTTTTGATTGGATTTTTTTTCGTGTGAATGAACTTAAAGTTGGGGTTTTTTATGTGTGAATGAACTTTTTTTATCTTGCAAAGACCACAAGAGAGACTAGTTGCAATAATGGCCGAGAGCATGTTGGTGGTTCCATAAATGCTTTGGGATACCATATTTTTCCACTTGCTTCTGTTCATATTTGCTGCTTGGCTTGAATGGTCATAATTAAGCAACTTTGAATGAGTTTCACTATTGAACTAGTCAGTGGCTAGAATCAGTATCATTTAGATGCTAGACGGATTCGATTCTCTGACTTGGAACCATTGTTTTAAATATCCTCGAGATGGTCAATATAGGCTTTTATAAGATTTGCCACAAAACGATATGGTCTCAATATCCTTTAACGATTTTTGGTGATCTTTGGGCGATATATCCCCACATGGTCGATATATTTGGTGGTACATTGGCTGATATGTCCTTTTATATGGCTTGTCACAAAACAATATATTGCTTTTGGTAATTTTGGGTGATATGTTATGATCTTCCTGATATATCAGGTGACATTTGGTCTGAAACAAATCGGCCAAAATGTTGCAATATCAATTAAGACTTTTATTTGTTTTAAAAGATTGGTTTAGATTTATGGTTCAATTGATGTCTAGATGTAAAGAAAATTTGCTTGTGTAAATAACCAGAAAGAATATTTGAGGTCTAAACCCAATCAAAATTCTACTAGGTTATTCTCCCAACGTAGGTTTCTACAATTAGTTGGTGATCGTAAAAACATATTTATTGAAATTTTTGTATGCTTAGATTTTATTAAGTATGTTTGATTATAGTTTAAGACATTATAATACATGCTATATGCTCGTCATCCAATATGAGAGTCTCATATTTGCTTCATATTTCCAATATTTCCTCGATATCCAAAATAAAGTATGGGTTTTTGTCAGTCCGTTATTTCCCGATATCCAATATTTAAAACCTTTATTGGGAAGTCACATTGTATGCGCAACTATACTGTAAAAGTATAAAGTTCACAGCTTTAACTTTCCTATTTCATAAGACTTGGTGTCCATGCTAACAAACTCAAAATTTCAAGTTAAATGATGGGTGTGACAGTTGGGGTCCGGGTTTCTTGGTTATTCGTGCTACTCCTCGATATAGAACAATTTCGGATTATGAGGAAGTTGGTTAGTTTCAGATAAATGTTAGGGAATAATTGGCTTTTGCGTTGGGAATACATGATGTGAAGTTCTTATCAAATCAATCATAGATTTAGAAACTTAATTTTTATTCGGGTATCATCATTAAGGGTAGCAAGCAAGGTTTTAAATATCGGTTATCTGGGATTTATCGGACGGTCAAAATCCTTATCGGATAGCGAAAATCGAAGATATATCGGGGATAAGTAGTATTTATCGGAGTGATATACTGGATGGTGTATATATAATATAATAAACAGAAAATATAATCTAACCATGCTTAATGAAATATAAACATCAGCGAATGTGAGCTTCAAGGTTAGGAAGGCGAGCGACGTCGGCGGAGGTGAGCTTGGAGCTCGGGGAGGCGAGCGACGTCAGCGGACGTGAGATTCGAGGTTGGGGAGGAGAGCGACAAGGTCAACGGAGTTAGAGGGGAACAAAGATCTTGAGTTCGATGGAGTTTGAAGAGGCTTGGAGGCTCGGAGAACAGCCGCAGAGAGAGGGAGAGAGATTCATGAAGGATTAGGACTGAACTTGAAGTTAGAAACTTTTTTATTGTCAAAAACGGGTCGGGTCGGGTTTAAGAACTCACTAAGTAACATCCCATTACCCAACAATTCAACTCAAAACTCACGCCGATAGAGCCGATATTTCTAGCCTTCCTTATCGGCCGATAAGTGGCTTTATCGCCGATAAGTGCCTTTATCGCTGATAAGTCGCTGATAAACCCATAAAAATGATAACCGATTAAAAATCCTACTTATCCTAGCAAAAAGCTCCCAAATCCGGTAACTCGGCGATAATATCAGATTTTTTGTTTCTATTTTATCATTAAACATATACTCATGCGCATTAGGATAGTCCATGTTCGTTATGTTAAAGATTTTGTATCAGATTCTTTTAGTCGCTTGGATATTTGCCATCCATTACGTTTGAGTGGAATGTGCTTAATATTATCCAATGACGACAATGGATGTATCTGTTTTAATAGTACATAATAGGGATGCTTGGTAATTTGTCTTATCTGACTTGCTGCCACTTGATCTGATAATAAATGAAAGATCTGCATTTTAATCACCCAAGACATGGCATTGAGATGTTCACCATGAGGAATGAGTTGCCTCACCAATGTGGAGACTGGAGATTGTCTTGAAGTATTATTTATACTAAACAATCATTTTAATCATTTATGGGTAATAACCCAATGAGACATTTTAGTCTTTGTTAACCTTCGCCACAAATTGATTGTGGGTTATATGTAGGACCTAAGAAAATGAGTTTATTTTCCTGTGAAATCATTATCTTCTCTCGAGGCAAAAGGCTTTATGTTCAAACAAAATTAGTTCCTGACTTGCTGTTTTATATGAAGGAATTTATGTATACTTTACTTGTTAATTCCTCCACTACCCAATTGTTTTCTTTATGAAACATGGGCTTGATGCATTTATGTCTTATTATTCTCGTGTAGGTTAAAAGGGAAGTAAAGATATTGCAAAATCTATGTGGCGGGCCCAACATTGTGAGCTTACTTGATATTGTTAGAGATCAACAATCGAAAACTTTCAGTCTGATATTTGAGTACGTCAATAACACAGAGTTTAAAGTGCTTTATCCAACTTTGACGGACTATGATGTTCGATACTACATTTATGAACTATTGAAGGCAAGTTTGTCATTCAGTTCCTGTAACAACTTAATTATCTCTGCAAATAAAGTTATGAGAAATTATCAAGTTTTGACAACTTTTTTGAGAAATTATCAAGTTTTGACAACTTTTTTGGATTCTGTTGCAGCTACAATGCATATATTTGTGTCATTCTTTTGGCGCATTTCTCAGGCTATTCAAACAACAAAATCTGTCTTGGACTGTTGGATGTTTGTCCACATACTTATTTGTTTTTTCCTATGTTGTTTACATGTCTGTTATCATCTATAAAAATTGTATGAGTTCATGACTTTGTACTAGCAGATGATTTAAACAGAACAGTATTTAACAACAAAATTTGGGATAAAGGCTTTATTGTTGTGGTACATATTATCTGTCAATATTGTTGATCAGTTTGAAGACAAATAAAAATTGACCTTGCTTGTAATGTGCACTTAAAACTAGTATGCTGTTAACATGTGTGGACATGCATTGAAGCATTTGATAATCATCCCGAGTTGATGTATCTTGGACTCTTAACATATTTCATGTGTTATGTTTAACCCATTTTCCAAATGCTGTTGCAATAGCAATCTAAGACCATATTTGAATTCTCGACTGTATTTTGTCTGATTTTGTTTGATCTTCCCCCACTTTTAAATATTTATATATAAAAATCACATGAATATGATATTGATATGTCTTTGAGAGTAAATGGAGTCAATAATTAATCGTGACTCTCTTCCTGAGGAACTGAGAAGAAGTGCATTTTATACCATTTCCTAATTCACTAATTCTCCCTCTCTAATTGGCAGTATCGAGTAGTAATGTTTTCATCTTTTATGATTGATTCTTAAGACATTACTAGATCAATTTGTTGATTCAAGTCTGTTCTGTTTGACGATAGCATGATCACTTTTAGCTTGCCTACATGGAAGAAAGCCAAATTTCCAGATTACCCTATCCTCATCCTACGAGGCTATCCCGCACATCCCCCATCACGAAATGTCTCATAATTCAGTAAAAGTACTTCGTTTTTTGTATGAGAGTAGAAGCTTTGTCATGTTCTGTTATTTCTCTCAGCTTATGAGATCCATTCTTCATTATACTATACATTTCTCTTTTTTTAGGAATTCCCCAAACTTAAAAAAATACTGATGCTTCGTCCATTAGAATCAACTGAAGAATTGGGAGATTCTTTTTTACCTTTTAGACCTTTAGTCAGCATCAGGAGAGATTCTCAACCAGCTGTCGTTTCCTCTCTCTGTTTGTACACATTTTTAATATGCCGTTCGTTGCTTTTTTGTAAAATTTTTTCTAAAGGTCTCAGTTTCTTGCTACCATAAAAAGTGCAATTATAGATCTCAGATGTGGTTGTTTTCTTGGTTGTACGTGCAGAAGCTGTTATTTTATGTAGATAATATTCAATTAATGGTCTTAAAGTTTTTCAGACTCTTGTGTAGGCACTAGACTATTGCCACTCACAAGGTATCATGCACCGAGATGTAAAGCCTCACAATGTAATGATCGATCATGAGCGGCGAAAGCTTCGTTTGATTGACTGGGGCCTTGCAGAATTCTATCATCCTGGGAAAGAGTACAATGTACGGGTTGCTTCAAGGTGTGTTTTTATAAAGTTGCACTGGCTCAATAAATTTTCAATGCATTATCTTATGGAAAATCTTAGCTTAATATATTACAGCGTAGTAAACCATTGACTCCCTTTTTTTAGAGTAATCATGAATATCATTGTGCAAGTCTAACCACACTCTTGCTGGGAACCTTTGGGCTAGTAGATTAAATACACGGCAATGCAATTGTTGTATGAATTACAAATTTGCCTACTTACAGAAAGGCACTATGAGTATAACAGACTATGATCATATACTATTGGATTAATATGAATCATTCACTTGTACTATGTAGTTATCCATCTACGAAGAGTAACTAGTATATCCAGTGATGACATTGTAGATGGGCCAAAATATATAAAGAAACGTCGCTATCAACTATAGTCAAATTAATTAAAGAGCGTAATACCATTTGATAATATTGTTGCCTTCAATATATTGAGGTTGCATTGAAAGTGAAATCAACTCCAGGATGCCTACACCTTATAGAATCAATTATAAAAACTCAACTTGAAGGTAGATGGATCCTCTATATTAATTAATGCAAAAATGGCATGCGTTCCTCCTAACACATGTCAGATTTGATTTTTCAAGAAGCCTTATCAGTAAAATCCATTTTGAGGATGGTAGCACCTCAATTTGGGAATTAGAACTCGAGGGTACATGCACCCTCTATATTAATCCCGCACAAAGACACGCGCCTCATATTCCTTATTGATTTCAATATTGTCACTTGCTATAGGCTTGGACAATAAAGTCCAACTTGAGGACCTTAACAAATTAAATTTTAACTCGAGGGTACATAGACCCCTTATAATTCTTGTTTTAAATATCCTTGACATTGCCCAATTATTGCCCGATAAATCCTTTTACAGGGCTTGTCGCAACCGATATGGTCACTTAATATCCTTTACCGCTTTTTAGCTATTTTGACCTATATATATCAGCCGATATATTGGCCTATATATATCCTTTCATATGGCTTGTCGCAATACAATACATGTTTGGCTATTTTTGGGTGGAGTATCATGATTTTTCCGTTATATCAAATGACATTTTGGCCTAAAAAATCAGATGAAATGTTGCTTGATTTGTATATCGAAATGAATATTTTTGTATATTTTAGAAGGTTCCCGTTATATCAATGTTGATTTGTACTTTTGTATATGTTAGAAGGTTGATTAGTGATCCTAAACATATATTATTCACATTTCATATACTTAGATTTCATTAAGTATGTTGAGATTACATTTTAGTGCATTATACTATATATGTTAACATCCGTTATGACATTCCGATATTTACCATATATTCCTAATATTTCCCCCATATCCACAATCCGATATGAATTTTGCCTATTTGATATTTTCATGTTATTCGATATTTAAAACCTTGCTCATAACACTTATGATAAGAAGCATATAAGATTAAGCTTGTTAAGCGCAAGAGATATGAAAGACAAAGAAAGGTATATTCGTTTTGATAGACAAATTTAAGAGGTAGTTCTGATAAGGGAGTTACCATAACTCCTTCGCTTATCTCTTTTAAATATTTGGCAACAACGCCCTCTTGCCCTCCCTATAAATAGCGATCCCTTTACCGTTCAAAGGAGACTATACTACAAAACACAAAGAAATACATAGAGAAAAGAAAGAGATCTGGAAGTGTGCAAAACGGCAAGATTCTCAACATTTTTTGTTTTAGAAAAGAAAGGATGTTTTCTAAACATAACCTGGAGACACAAGACCCATCTTCATCTCCCTCTCCTTAAATTTTGTAATATAGTAGAAGTATCATAAAATTAATCAATACTTCTCTATATCTTCTTTTCATGTCTGTTTAATCTTTGCTGTCTACTAATCAGAGGTTTCTTTTTATAAGAGTTATTAACAAGAAGAAATAAATTCTTGGAAACATGCAACACATATTTCTATACTCAAAGTGATACTAATGTATATCTAAGAAGTGAATATTTTATTTTGGGGGTTACTAACTCTCCTTAGGATTAGTGACACGTCCTGGTTAAGGAAATATTAGTCTATCCAAATATAATTTCTTCTCGGATACTAGCACCACTTTTAAATTTTTCTTAAAAACATTCCTTAGATTTTCTAAAGTCTACGACCACTCCATTGAAGGATTGCTAATGGGGATTTAGAATGTATTGCTCTTAAATCTGGCAATCTTCTTAAGTTTAACAAGCTTCTGTATTTAGTAATAACTAGCAAATACTCTCCACGTCATGCGGGAAAAGTGAAGAATTCAAACTATTTAAACAATAGAAAAAAAATTTGTGTGAAAGGTTTCATCTCAATAAGCATAAATATTAAAAAGATTGACATGATATGCAAAAAGAAAACTTTAATGAAAAGGTATTTTTTTGCATGAAGATTACTAAATTGGTAGTTAAAAGGTGTTGATGATGTGTAATATGCATTGCTTGTAACAATGGGTAACAAAAGATGTAGTGATCATTAAGATCATGTTTCATGGCTTTCGAGTAGATTGCACATACATGATATGTCATCTAGAACTCAGCATAAGCACACGCCAATTGTCTGGATATGTAGTATAAGTCCTGGTAAATTTTTTGAAGAGGTTGGACATCATAAAGAGCTAATGATGATCAATAGAGCATGTTAATGTATATTTGTAGGATGGGCAGGAAAATAGACGAGGAAAGTTAAACCAGAAAATCATTTTCAAGAAATATTAATTGTGAATCATTAGCATAATGACAAACGTCTAACTAATAATAATTGCATAATGACAAATGATGTCATTAATAATTTACATATATAGCATATGAGCTCCTGGTCGAGATATGTTCTAATGAATTACAATGAACACTTAAAACAATGTTATTAATTCTGTGATAAAGACATAACTGAAGTAACTATTTCCTTTTGCCTGTCACTAACATTGTAAGGTATCCACAAAGTATGAATTGATTTTTCCGCTTATCCTCCCATCTCCAATTTTGACATCTACTAAAGGGCTTGTCATGCTTTAGGGTTCTACCTCCTGTCAAATTAAACAGGAAAATTGCATTAGTATAAGTTTCTACCTTTGATATTATGCATATCAGAAAGGACCCTAAGCCATTGCAATTAGAACTGTCAAAAATAGTAAGTTCAGAAATGTTTATTAATTACCTTTAAGTCATATTGCTTTGTGGTTTCGCATAAGCTGTGCTCCTTTTCAATGCTTTGCAGAACTCGCTATTGGAGCCATCATCGTGCTGGTCAATTAAATTTAAGCAAAAAAAAGATAAAGGAAATAACTATATAATCATAATTAAGTATATTTACCACAAAAGGGGATAAATCATAATAGACGCATGCAGATAATTCTTGTCGACTCAATACCCAAGGCCATGTCACCAAATGTAGGGTCACTATACTGGAATAACAATATGAAATAACAATTTAAGTTTGATGAATCATAGAAATAAAGAAATATTCTTGCTTTTAAGTTTAAGTAATAGCTTTTGTGGATGAAGCTCTTCCAATATGCCACCTATATCATGTAAAATCAAGCACACCATCTAAAACAATGAAAATACTGAATACTTACAATAAACTCCATGTGAAAGCAAATATCGTGTTGTATTAATAGAAAGATTAAAATAAAAACAACATATACAGCTTTATTGCTTAAAAGAATTCAGAAAACCCATGTAGAAAGTTCTAAACACGATAAAGTTTTCAGGTAATTTTCAATGGAAGCTATGTTGTTATCAACTAAACTACAGTTTTGTCAACCCTTAATGATTAAACCCACTAAACTATGGTATTATCAACTTGCTAAACAACCCTTTGCAAGGTAAAAGTAGCTAAACTTTGAAGTTAATTTGGATAGGAACTCCAAAATTTCAATCGTGCAACCCACATAATCAATTACTAATAATAAGTTTGCAAGGTAAAAGTAGCTAAAATTTGAAGTTAATTTGGATAAGAACTCTAAAATTTCAATCGTGCAACCCGCATAATCAATTACTAATAATAATCTAAATCACTCTTACTGAGCAATAACAAATGTGAAAAATGCAACCTAATTACTGAAAATATAATGTAGTTCTCTAAATCAAAGGAAATAATTTGTTATCACCTCGATGGAGGTGTCACTTGAAAGACTTCTGGTGGTTGTCCTTCTTGGTATCCACAAGGGGGAAAGGTAACCCATTTTTATAGAATTGAAGATTAGTGTATATATAGCTTTTGGAGAAGAATAGGTTCTATTTATATCAAACACAACAGATCAGCCTAGCTCACTGTTTTAAAAAACCTCCGCCTAGTCCGCTTAGGCGTACGCCTAGGCCTAGGCGGTACCTAGACCGCCTAACTAGCGCCTAGCGTCTAGGCGGTATTTAGATTGCCCACCTAGATTTTACGAGCGTTTAGGGGAGCATTATCTGCTTAAGTGGATTGCACCTTGTAGACCTTGATTGTGATTTTATGTGTCGTAGCCTAGACGTCCTTTAAACTCCATTAACCTCCAAATATGAACATCTCCCCTACCTCCTCCGACCTTCAGCAAAACCTCATCGACCACCACTTAAATGAAGAAAGAAAAAAAACGTCCAGAAACCGTTTAGGCGTCCGCCTAGGCGACTAAACGCTGGGCGCCAAGTCCGACGCCTAGAAGCGCACAGCGTTTAATGTAACATTGGCCTAGCTTTATCTTGGGATACGCTGGAACCTGCCACAAAAAATGTTACAACCCGCTTATTTATCTTCTGTGGAGCTATAAGACTATCTCCAGCAGGTGGTTTTTGGGGGTTTTTTTGCTCCAGCAGGTGGTTTTTTGGGTGGTGAAATGGAAAATCGGAGTCAAAGGGGTGAATATTTCACCATTGGTTTTTCTCACCGCGTGGGTCCCGCGAAAAAAGCATGTAGCTGTATTTTAAAAAAAAAAATTTAAAGGCGCCTACCAATCAGCACGCGACATGTGGCGAAGTTGCAGGAGCTGTTGGGCCAAACTTGCACACGCGCGTGTTCAATGTGATCAGCCCATGCATCAAGCCATGTGTCAAGGCTTGATTGGTTGGCGTTTTTTGTTTTACTCCTAATTTTTAAATGATATTTTGGGAAATAAATACTAGGAATTAATTTATAATTTTTATAGCAATAATTTTTATTTTTTGACCTCTATAAATAGAGATTAGTCTTGTGTAATTTGGACACCAAAAAAATCTGAGTTTTCAACACCTTATTCTCCTTCTCTTTGCTTTTGCTTCTATATTCTTCAAACTTTTTCAAATGGATCCTTCACAAAATTATCCTAATTTCTCCTACAACTTTCCTAACCAGTCTCAAAATACCAACCCTCAAAATCCAAATATGCAAGCCCCGGAAAATACTCAAAATGCTGGTATGCAACCCAATTTTCAAATGTCGTATATGATGCCACCAAATTTTGGCATGCAATACCCTTATCTTCCTTACGGTTATCATCTAGCTGCGGGAAGCAGCTATGTTCCATCCCATATGAATTTTTCTACCACAGAGTCGATTGAGCCACCGACACCCCGGTTCAGTAGCGGATCTATAGAATTCCCGGATTTTTTCCACCCAGATCTCTTTGGGAAATGTTGGTGGGGATACTCCTCATAGTTTTCTACCTCTAACCCAACAACCAACAAAGAGATCAAGTTACGATAGTTAGAGCACAGAAGACAACATAATTCTGCTAACTGCTTATTTTCACGCTAGTAATGATAGTGAGCTGGGGAACAACCAAAAAGGTGAAACTTTCTGGGGTAAAATTACACAGTATGTGAATGAGAATGGCAAGAGTGGAAAAGAGAGGACCATAGCTCGGTGCCAGAGTCATTACAAAGACATCAACAGAAAAATTTCCAGTTTCATTGGCTGTTACAGTACTGCATGTAGGGAGAAGCAAAGTGGTTGGTCTGATGAAAACTACATATCCAAAGGCAGGGAGTTGTATTTTGAGAAAATGGGTACATCGTTTAATTTGGTGGATGAGTGGAAGGTTGTTCGCAATCAACCAAAATATATGCCAGGAGTAGCAGTATCGGGTAGTAACGGTTCGAAAAGAAAGAGTAGTAGTGAAGATGTTGAATCCTCCGCTCCTACCCTCGTACGTCCTGAGGGTAGGGACACGACAAAGAAGAAAGCTAGAGCTTCGTCTAGTAAACCAAGGAAATCGAAGCTCGAACTTCAGGATGAGTTATCCAATATAGTCACCTCTCGTGAAAAGGCGGAAGCGAAAAGAGCAAGTACTGTTGAAGCTATGAATGTCCTCGCTCGTGCCAAGAATATGGAGACATGGAGATTTTTGAAAAACAAACCAGATCGTGACGATGAAGATGAAGAAGCATATCAGTTGTTGAGGAAAGAACTGTTTGGCAAATGAAGAAGTTGTTGTTTGTCTGTTAGTTTGTTTATGTGTTTTAAGTGTTTTGTGTGTTGAAATTGGAGTGTTGAATAAAATGGTTGTTTTTTATTTGAATAAATCCAATTGAAATGACTACTCCCTCTCCAATTGAATTGACAAGTCTCTGCAATTAAAGTTAAAAAATGTATGAATTGACAACTCTCTGGTATGAATTGACAACTCCCTGCAATTAAAGACGAAGGGTTGAATTGACCACTCTATGCAATTAAAGACAAGACATGAATTGACAACTCTCTGTAATTAAAGACAAGGGTTGAATTGACAACTCTCTGGTATGAATTGACCACTTTATGCAATTAAAGTGAATGAGAATGCATGCCATACGCCACATGTCGTTGCAATTGCATGTTTTTGAACAAAGGTTTTCATTATAAATGCTGATCAAATGCACAACTTGGAGTATACCTATCAACATTTTTTCTACATACCCTCCAATGGATCCAAACCTAAATGAATTCAATCTCGAATACTTCCAACAAAAATGGGAGTTAGAAGATAAAATGTTTGATAGACAATAAGAACTGCTTGAAGAGTTGCTTAGGAGAGAAGAAGAACCGTGCAAGAGAAAGTCCATATATAGAGATCATCAAGCAGCGCATGAGAGGCTCATGGCCGACTACTTTGCCGAATCATGCACATACACTGATGCCCAATTTCGACAAAGGTATCGAATGAATAGGCCTCTCTTTCTACGAATTATGGATTATATGTCAAAATTCGACGTTTACTTCACACAACGTCGTAATAATGCGGGCAAGCTTGGTTTAACCCCTATCCAAAAGTGTACTGCTGCCCTACGCATGCTCGTATATGGAGTAGCAGCTGATGCTTGTGATGAGTACGTGAAGATAGGAGAATCTACTGCGGTTGAGTGTACTCAGAGGTTTTGCGAAGGGGTAATAACCTTGTTTCAAGATGAATACTTAAGACGACCCAATGTGCAAGACTTGCAGAGGTTACTCCAAGTTGGACAAGAGCGTGGTTTCCCAGGGATGATTGGAAGCATCGATTGCATGCATTGGCAGTGCAAAAATTGTCCAAAGGCTTGGTAAGGGCAGTTTACTAGTGGACACAAGGGCACAACAACAGTTATTCTCGAGGCAGTTGCGTCATATGATTTGTGGATATGGCATGTTTTTTTTGGGCTTCCTGGTAGTTTGAACGGCATAAATGTACTAGATATGTCACCCGTTTTTGATGACATTAAGTCTGGTGAAGCTCCAAGGGTAAACTTCACTGTTAATGGACGGCAGTACAATATTGCATACTATCTTGCTGACGGAATCTACCCAAAATGGTCTGTCTTCGTCCAGTCAATTCAAATGCCCCAGGGATCCAAACAACAATGTTTTGCCAAACAACAGGAGTCATGCAGGAAGGATGTGGAGCGCGCATTCGGGGTTCTCCAAGCACGGTTTGCTATTGTCCGCCAACCAGCTCGAACGTGGGATCTTGAAGTCTTAGGTAAAATAATGAGGGCGTGCATTATTTTACATAACATGATAGTGGAAGATGAACGAGATTCGTAATCGCGAAACTGGGAAAATATCGACTTTGAACCGTCAAACAATCCTAGCTCTTCCGCCTCTTCCAGTGTTCAAACAGACGTATTGCCTGAGTTTCAAGTCCATGTTCGAGACCGATCCGGATCGGATAATCATACTAGAGCCGAACTACGAAATGGGAGCCAACATATTCAGTTGAAAAAGGATCTCATCGAGCACATTTGGCAGAAATTTGGAACAACCTCTGATTAGATTTACCAATTTAATGTGTGTTTTTTTTAATGTTTTCAATAATTTGTGTGTTTGACTTTTCCGTATGCTTAATAAAATCGTGTGTTTTTTTGTTAATATAAAAATATTATCAAAAATTAAATTAATAATATATATTATTTATGTAAATATTAAAAAATTATAATTATAAATAAATGAGTTATATTAGTAATAATAATAGTAGTAGTACTAATATATATGAAATAAGAAAAAGAAATGAATAAATAAGGTATATATGTTGGAGTGATGGGGTTATAGTGGGTCCCAAATAAAGTAAAAATCTTTTGAAAAAACTCCTGCTATAGAGATGATAGAAAATGGAGATTGTTGAATTATGTGGAGGGGGAATAAAGTGATGTGGCAGGAGAGAGAAGGTTAAAATTTCGACTCCTGCTGGAGATAGTCTAAAAAGTATTCCCAACATTGACAATCCCTCCCTTACCCAGAGCCATACCTTCCCTCACCCAGCCACTGATCTGTCTCATCAAAAGGACGAAAGTGAGAAAATTAAATAGGGAAGGCTCATCATCATCATCCATCATCCAGAAAAGAGCCTCACAGCTACCCATCCATCAAGGCGTTAAAAATGGAAAAGTCGCAATAGAGTGATCCTAAAATTACAAGCATAGTTTCCCCAAAATACCCTAGAAATTAAGAGGGAAAAGCTATCACGAGGCAAAATAAGGAAAAGTAGATGAACAGTGAATGCTGAATTTTGGCCCACTACCTTCTCACAATACCCTCCAACACCAGCGGCAAAAACTGAAAAGAAATTCATAAGCAAGGGTATAAACGTGGAGGGAAAAAAAATCTATCCAGCTTTTAAACAATAGGTTTTATGGAAGTTTGCGTGCTTTCATCATCTTGCTTCTATAATATTATAGCCATGAGTATTATGTCCATTCTTCAGGTGTTAGTAGTTTTTTTAGCATGCATTTTTGCATTCTGTAAATTTCCTTGTCTAGGTTACTCGGTCAGTTCATATGGTCTTATCCATGTATGTGTTCGACACTCCTTAGACTCTTCTCAGATATATACATACATCTATTCAGACGCATACTCAATTATATATGCATGTTTTAGTTTAAAATTGATAGGATCTAAAATGCAAGCCTAGTGGGGGGTGAATAAGACTGCCTGCCAATTTTTGATAAACACAGAATATGCAGTGGAAATAAAACAGATATAATCAAAAGTAAGCAAATAATATCCAACCTGAACACACAAGTATTTTGTAGTGGTTCGGATAAAACAATCATACATCTATTCTTCCCTCTTGCGAAGGGGCTTCATCACAATGATGAAAGTTATTCTGAATTACAAACCCGATTCAATAGGCTTACAAGACCGAAACCTTAGTTCACCCAAAACTAAACTAATCTAACTCTCAAAGTGAGTAACCCTAGCTGTAGCTAGTAACCAAAACCTCAATCGGTCGTGGTTTGAGTACGTTGTCTCAAACCAATCACAAGATTGTAATAAAAGAGTTTAGAATAAAAACAATATCGCTAAGTCCAAATAAAAGTAATCTTATAGCCCTTTCAACTTTGCAAACCGTCCTTCTTGATGATATAAGCGAAGTTCTGGAAGAGCAACGATGATGATGAAGTCCAAGGGTAGCATTCAAAGGTTGATGATGAGATGATGAACAACAACGTCAAGGAAGGAAATTGAGAAGTCTGAGCAAGAATTTTCATCAAAAATAAAACCCTAGCTCTCTATCTCCGTCTCTCTTTTTCTCTGTAAATTAGGTCAGGAATGTCTAATAAAAAAAGAGAGGAAAGAGCCTATATAGCCTCACTAACGAACGTTTCAAATCAAATTCAAAAGATCTGACGCCGCCACTCATCGATGAGCTCAGCTCTAGATTCATCGATGAGCTCAGGTACTCATCAGTGAAGGACCCAGTAATTTTTGCTTTTTTTCTACCTCATTCTCATCGATGAGCTTAATCTCCTCATCGACGAGTCTGATCCCTCATCGATGAGTAAAATTGTTCTTCTGAACTTGACTTGTTTCTTACTCTTTTTACTTCCGAACTTGATTCTAACATCGTGTAACTTGTATACATCTCAAATACATATTAGACTCGTATGAAGCTTTGTTATTCATCAAACTAAGTCAATTGTACGGACACGTACGGAAACAATTCTAAGTAAAAAAAATACTTGTGATACATTTCTTGGACGTAGATCATACACTTCATCTCTAATTTCTATAATGCGAGGGACTCGCGCTGGGGTCGTTTCAGCCCATACCGATCTCATGTAAATTTTTTATTTCAATGTGTATATATATTGTGTCCCTCATTTCGTACCTTTTACAAATTTGTTGTGTCCCTGCACCTACACCCATGGGATATAGATCCTTAACCTTATATCTTCCTATGCATTTGAATGTCCTTTGTGAAAAAGTAGGCTAAAACCACTTGTTCTGCTATTCTATATCTATTTGCATCCAATGCCCATAACCACCAATCATGTTTAATAGAAAAGTGGAGAAGAAGGTAGTTAGGCATATCTTAAACTTCTTAATCGTTGTAACAGAAGTGAAAAATAGGGAGGGAGGAAGAAATAATAGTTAGTTGTAGTTTCAAATTCTTAATTATTTTAATAGAAATCTAGAGAATATTCCATTCTCAATTCTCTAACAATAACACAGTGGGCTGGACTGATGGGTCTATATCTGACTTGAGGTGTAAATTGGGCCTTTTGAAGATAAGTTCCAAAATACCGAAAGATTTGAAGGCAGACGCGCAATAATACATCCTATTTGAATTTGCTTAGTAACATATTAAAATTCTTCTATTACATTTTGTATACTCTAGGACCCCCTTGTTCAATTGTTTTTGTTTTCTTTACTTGAGTAGTAATTAATATTTCTTTAATGTATACAAGTGCTCCTCTAGTCAGTTGTTATATCATTTGCTGCATACTTAAGTCTCCTGGATATTTCTACATTTATTCCAGATTTTTTCTTTTTTTACTGTGTGTTCCTTTTTTTTCTTTTTTTTTCTTTTTGTATATGCTCCTGCATATGCTGTCTGTAGTATGTACCAGTGAATCACAGTACTAGAGTGTACCTTACATTATAAAGTTTGAGGAACAATCTCTTAAATCTTTGTTGGAATTTCATATAGAGGATAATATGGGGACCTCAAATGATGCATTGGGTTGAGAACTAATTATGAAGGTTGTGGACTATGGGGACATCAAATAATGCATGAAGTTTTGGTGTGAATACCACCCTCCACTAATTTTTATGAATGTCCCAAAATATGCATGTGCAAATGGTAGCAAATATATACAAACTTTTGCAGCATTATGTACCAGTATCACTGACATCTTTTTTCAGGAAAAAGTTACTTTTAGATAAAAAGGCCAGTATTTACTAGTGATATCAGAAGTATGCATCATGAATCATGCTTTTTTATTTGGTTAATTCCTGCATTGCATACAAAATTATTTCATATTTGTGCTGACATAAATTCTAGCACTCACACAATAATTTCCATTAGGCTGGTAGGAACATCTTCACATTATGCTGTTGTACTGATGCTGTTATGATGTACCGATGCTTCTATTATTAGGCCATCTTGGTGGGAAAAAACGTATCAATCGTGATGCTGCTCAGATGTCCTTGCATTTTAGTAGGACAATTCTCTTGCATGTTTTCTACTAATGGCACAAAGTTTGACACGTTTCCTCAAGGAGTCAATATTATAGTCTATCCTTTTTGTTTCAGATCATTGACACTCGGGTGCACACATACAGTTAGTGTGATATTTACTATCTGTGTAACTATGTACATGTATTGAGTTGTAACTTCCTTCCAAATTTACTCTTATGTTTCAATATAAGCCATGATGTATATGTATGTGTGTGTGTGTGTATATGTATACATACATATACGTATACATACATAAACATATACCGATATACACGTATATTTATGTGTGTGTATATAGATGCATGCATGCATGCATGTATATATGTAGGTATATATAGGTCTATATACACATATAAATATATATACGTATGTATAACATACATACATACATATGTATGTATTTATGTATGTATACATACATGCATGCAGACATACATGTGTAGGTATATATAGGTCTATATACACATATATAAATATATATGTATGTATAACATACATACATACATATGTATGTATACATACATGCATGCATACATACATGTGTGTGCGTGTGCCCGCAGTGCCTCCATTAATGTTAAATTGAAACTCAAAACCAATTCCTATTACTATGTATTATCCATACTTTCATCATCATCGCCAAAATGCCAATTCGCGTTACAGACATGCTGCTGTGTTCATTCCTTAATTATCTTCTATGCTTTTCAAGAATCTGAGAAGAATCTAATACACTTGTATACTTAAGTTCTGCATTCCTTTAACCACAATGGTATCTTCCTCTTTTATGTTCTCTTTTTTTCCTTCTAAAGTTATTGTTCGTCTCCTGGTCCTAGACAAGTGTAAAAGTCAGCCGCATGTTAGAGTGAATGCTAGAGGTAGTATGCTCTTAAGTTCAGATGCCACTTTTAATCTTTACTAATAAAAGAGAATATGGGTGTCAAAACTTTTGACTTCCTATTTTGCTCCTATTAATATTTATAATTTCTATGTTTGATAATTCCTCAATTCACTTAATTAATGATCTCTTATCCCTCATCCACTAGCATTAATTCAATCCATAAATCTTTTATTAGGAATTTTAATGCATAAGTTTTTTATTATGAAAGTCAAAGCATAAGTTACTCAATTCAAGATTCTTCCCTCATTTGTTTTCTTCTTTTGCAATTATTTTTAAATTTGTGTGTTAGTTGTATAAAATTGAGTGTACATAAATTTGATGGTTATATACACATAGACATATATCAATTATATAATATGATTGTTTTACGACAAATAAAAAACATACATTGATAAATAATACTATAACATAGAAAATAATAGTTCATAAAAAAAATATTTTAAAATAATTTTAAACAAATTACAAATAGAATTACAAAATTTTTAATTTTATATAACTAAACATATTAATATTATATTTATCGGAAGGTGCATGAACCCTTGAAGTCAAACTAATATTGTTGATAACACAAAAGATAAAAGATTTATCTTTTTTTTATTCTTTGATAGCATAAAGTACATCATTCAATAATGCATGTCTCCTTGTTACTGTAGGGCACTGAAATTTCTCTTTTGTAATGGAGAAATAATATAAGTGAAGTAGTGTAGCTATCATTATATTTTTAATTTCAAAATATTGAACTTGAGGATCAATGGGCATTGCGAGCATCAGGTTTAGGGTTTTTGTCTGAACTTCCTAGCAAGAACCAAGTGCCATCCAAAAAAGTATTTAAGATTTATTAAAAGAATAACTACAGAAATATCACATTTATTAATATTAGCTATAAAATTTTGATTTTCATTTTGATAAAAAAGATATTACTAATTAATTATTTCACAAGTATGCCCACGTGTAAAGCACATGCACTAAAATGATTTAAATTAGAAGTTCTCTATCTGCCACTGATACAAGACTCGTAGTCCATTCTTGTAAGTTGGTGATTTTAAGTTACATTAGGAATTAATGCTGGAAACCCCATGCAGGGATGCGGGAAGGTTAAGTCTCCACCATATTGATTAGCTAGTTATGTACATCATTGGAGTATGGGGAAAATAATGTTTAGAGATTTCAAAAATCAAGTTCAAGAAACTTCTCTGTTTGATTGTACATAATGTAAGCTTAACCATCACTTGCTCATGAATTCTACTGTTAATACATGTAATTAGGAAGGCATAGCAACTTGCTTATTCTTAATGGAATTTTAATTGATTCCCAAGATATTCAAGTTATAACTGGGATTGGAGATTGTGCAATAATTAGCCTTTTTACCCTAGATTCTACTCTGAGCGTCTTTAGGCTATTCCAAAAAACTTTATGCTATTCCCAAAATCTCATTTCAGGTACTACAAGGGCCCGGAACTACTTGTTGACCTGCAAGATTATGATTATTCGTTGGACTTATGGAGCCTCGGATGTATGTTTGCTGGAATGGTAAGTTGTTAGAATTAGATTTGATTCACTTGTATTGCTGGAATTCCCTCAGCAAGCAACTCCTTTTTCACAGATATTTCGGAAAGATCCATTTTTTTATGGACAAGACAACCACGACCAATTGGTCAAGATAGCCAAGGTATGTAAATAGATTTCAATGATTATTTAACGTATTGTTTTCTATCGAGTCAATCACATGTCTAATTTAATGCTCTTATGAAATGTTGCATTGAAAAAAAACCACATGTGCATGAAATTTAATGTAGAGCGCTGACAAGACACTGGACATTAGTCGATTTGTGTATGATCAAATATATGGGGGGAAGTTGCATGGTAATGTAGAGCTGCATCCATGATTCAGCGGCGGATGGAACGTTGCTTATGGATTGTGTATCATTATTATTTCCGAAATCTTTCATTTACATATTATTGTCTTTTCTATCAGTTAGTTTAGTTTGTTGTTTAGAAATAGTGTCCAGAAGAAAGGTTATTGTCCTCCAGTTACCAATAAGAACAGGTAAAGTCGTACATGATAATGTATTCAGAGAATACTCTTATGTTAATATGTGCACATTCAAGGCTTCCAATTGCATTCATATGAGAGTATTCTTATGTTGGTGTTTGTTCGAATATTTAAGGCTTACAATTGCATTCACATCCAATAAGCATGTATTTTGACATAGAAGCTCATCTTCTATTTTAGGTGCTTGGAACAGAGGAGTTAAATTTATATCTCAGCAAATATCGGCTGGCTCTTGACCCGTGTCTTGAGGCCCTGGTTGGAAGGTTCAATACATCTCTTGTAGAAACTTAGAATTCTTTGTTTACAGTTATTCTTTCTTCCTCAAAGCAATGATTCTCTTTGCAGACATAGCCGAAAACCATGGACAAAGTTTATTAATGCTGGCAACCAGCATTTGGCAGTTCCAGAGGTATCAGTATCTGTCATTAACTAAGAACCTATTGCTATTGTATTTTTGGTTTTTTATTATATTATACCCCTATTTCTTTGTTAATTCTGTATCAGATCCTCAAAATCTTTATATTTCTAAATCAGATCCCTAAAATTTTGCTAGGTTGTTTTAAATAAGACGCCCAATCTATAAATTTGTTTTAAATAAAGCACCCATTTTTAACAAATATGAAGATTTTGGTGTCTAATTTAGAAATATGAGATATAAGGGCCCGATATAGGATTAACAAAGATTTGGGGGTCTAATCCCTCCTTTTATGTATAAAGAGAAATTGGTGGAACTTTTAAATGCATTACAAATTGACACGCGTGCCATCATATAACATGTTTCAGTACATGACCTTCAATCCTAGCAAAAGATGACACGCTAACACCTAATTTTATATTCACCTAAGAACCCTCATCAAAATAAAACTATCGATAACTAGAGAATTCTAATAATCAAATATTTTGCAATCCTTATTAGATTGTAAATATCCATAAAATTTTTTTTTAAAAAAAATCTCACAATCATATATTAGAGAATAGAAACTAAAGAAGAAAAAACTCAAGTAGAGAGCTTCTACATAAAATCATGGGTTGATTTTAGAGAACCCCTTTCCTCAATTATTTTAATTTGAGAAAAACCTCTCAAGTTTGAGCATATTATAAATAACCCCTCTCAACTATAAAAGTTTGAGATAACCACCATTAAACTTTTCTCACTTAACCTTCCTCAAATATGGGGTGTGCCTCAAAAAATTCCCCTCAACTATTTTAATATGAATAACTCTGTCAAGTTTAAGCCTATAGTAGATAACTGTCGTCAAGTTTGAAAATTCGAGAAACCCTTACAAACTCTTCTCACTTTACACCCTAAAAGCTAAGTTCGTTAGGTCTATCATGTCATATGACAAGTAGGTGATTGAGGAAAGGTCAAAATACCCCTCAATCGTAAAAAATTACTCTAGGCTGCGTTTGGAAAACAAGATTTGAATTTGAGATAAAGATTTGAAATCTCGTGATTTCAAATCCAAAATTTGAAATCCATAGATTTACAAATCACTTGTTTGGATACATTTTTTAAATAAAAGGATTTCAAATCCCTTGATTTCAAATCTATTGTTTGCATACACATGATTTTCAAATTTATTGATTACAAATTCAAAGCGCCTCACAAACAAAATAATCATTTAAGCTTAGAAGCATCCCTAAACTAGCTCTTAAGCGTGTAAGAGAGAATGTTGTCTCATTCAAATGAAAGCCTTACTATGAGCTTGTCTTATTGCATGCTTTTATAACCGTTAATAACTCAATCCTCAAAATGAGAATGTTAAATTTGGAGCCAAAAGAAACTTCCAAATGGAGATTGAAAATATGTCATTTTAGCTTCTTCAAAGATACAGAGAGATGATGCTAGCAAATGCATCAAACAAGAACATTCTAAATTCTAATAAGTAAATCACATAAAACTCTGGAAAATAAACTATAGCAAAATTAAAACTAAAGTAACAGAATAACTTACAATAGGAACAAAATGTTTCGCAACTCAGCCACAAGCTCAAAAATATTACCGCAAGAAAAGTTTTCAGGAAATGTATGTCTAACATCGAAATGTCATAAATTCACCTAAAATTTCAAGCATAAAGCCTAAATCATCTTTTAAGCAGCTTCGTCGGCTAGGATTCTCTCTCTAATTTTGATTTTGCCCGAGACTTAGAACTCATGATTACGTGTGTGTGTGTGTGTATATATATATATATATATATATATA
>BQKN01000093.1:29724-44241 GCA_022839385.1 Asparagus kiusianus
ACATATATTATTCATATTTTGTATGCTTAAATTTCATTACATATGTTAAGATTACATTTTAATGCATTATACTATGTATGCAAACATTCATTATGGCATTCCGATATTTACCACATATCCCCGATATTTTCCCGATATCCGCAATCCGATATGAATTTTGGTCATCCGATATTTCTCCGATATCCGATATTTAAAACCTTGCTAATATGAATGAGAACACAATATAAGCTCAATCTCACAAATCACAATCTCACAACCTAATCTACGAAGTATGAAATCCTACACGCTCAAATAGGGTGTGTGTGATAAAATGAGTATAAACAAAATCTAACTCAATTAGCAAAACTAGTAATGATGATAATATGATAATAAAAAATAAATTGCTAGAGAAAAGAGTTAGAAAAACTTTTCTATAAACACAATAGAGGTTGAAGAAGATTGAGGATGAATTCCTCAATTGAAAATGCAAGCCACCTCTTTGTAAACTCAAAAAAACACTTAAATAATCTTTTAAATACTTTTAAACTCTTGTTAAAACCCTCTTAAATCGTTCTTCTGATGAGAACAAAAGGGGTTTATATGGGAAGAAAAACCAAGGCACAAAACCCAAGCAAAACCATAAAAAATGATAAAATAACAAAGACTGAAAATATAACCGTTAGAGCTGGTTAGTCGACTGACGGGATACATCAGTCGACTGATGAGCTGACCGTTGTATTCATTTTCCGGCTCATCAGTCCTGTATTGAATAGTACAAACCAACTTTGAAGAGCTTTAAAAAAATAACAAATAAATTTTAAAAAATGTAAAACTTTGGGAAAAGTTTATAATCATGAATATGAACATGTTGGAATTTTTTTTTTCAAATCGTTCTTACCATTTGTGAAAACTCAGAAATATTCAAAAGTGCACAAATACATGTTTTTTAAATATGTTGATTTTGACATCTTATAGCTTAAATCAAGTTCTGAAAACTTGTATAATGTTTTTATGGACATAATAAAAGATATTAGCATGGTTTGCATAGTCCAAAACATATTTGAATGTATTTTGCACAAAAACACCTGTTTTCATGAAAATTCACAAATGTAATGTGTGTACATTTGAGCTTATAGAATTAACACACATTATATAATCCTATACTAATTATACCAGAAAAGAATCTTCTGAAGCTTGGACTTGGATTGATTGACTTAATATGCATAGCTTCAATATATATTTGTTTTGCTCAATTTTTTGAATATACCTGTATATATTAAGCAACACAAAACAAAATACTGAAAACAATATTACTTGTAAATTGTTTGTAAAGTCATTATCAAAACAAGAGGACCCAACACAAATTACTTACACAAATTACTGGAAATATTATCTCGAATTCTCTTTGTTTTATTTGATTGTTTTTCTAATAATTAGATTGATATTCCTATTGGTTCTTAAGATTATTCTAGAAATAAATATTTAGATTCTTAAGATTATTTTATGAATATTTTAAAATCACTTATACATTTTTAATTAGGGGGAAGTTAGTCCTGGAGAATTTAAAACTAGAACTAGGATAATTTGTGAGAAAATATAGTATAAAATTTTATATTGTTAGTCAACTAGAAAGAGAATAAAATTTTACCGAGTTAGTTAACTAGAATTGTAACAAAACTAAAATTGGGATAATTATACAAAATTATCCTACTTTTTTCATCTCTTTATGTAAAAATGAGAGTTTTAGTCTCTCAAATTATCCCAAGTTTAGCGTGGAACTAGATGGTAAAAACTAGAACTCTACTGTTTGTTCTCTTATTTTTTTTATTTTTCATATTTCTTCTTTTTTCTTTATCTCTTTCCTCTAATGGTCATCATCATTGTTAGACCATGTTATCAGATCAAATCTTGTCTCTTCTTAGTCATCTCTGCTATTTTTTTTACCAAATATTATAATTATATAACTAATTTAAAAGTAAAGAAAGCATAGATTCATAATTTATTAAAAAAATAAAATTGAGAGATGAGAGAGAGAGAGATCTAGGGTAGCAAAATAAGGAGGAAAATGTGAAATTTTTTAGACTTGTACTATAATAATAATTAAAAAATAAAAACGTTACAACATATATTACAATAATAATTAACAATATCTTATAGCCTAACCAAAAGTTATTTAATTGTAATTAACATTCTAGTAATAACTAAGTTTAAAATACATAAATAGCATTCATATTACCGATATGCATAAAATATATCCTTCATGATTATCATAAAATTATTCCTAATTATCCCACTAAAATAACCCACTAGCAAAAACTTGTCTCACTTTATCAGCTGTCCCAATTCTTGTGAAAATGTTCCAATTGAATGACACCTCGTAAGTTAAATTTTTAATGCAAGCATCATAAGATTGAGGTTTAAGTGGAGATTGTTTAGACTAAATCAATATGTGAATGCTTTATATCTCATCTAATTTTGACATTTTATTTGATTGCTACACGTTAAAGGGTTTAACCCAATATACTCGTAGTACATACAAAGCTATATTTTTTTAATAATAAAACGTCAATGTAAGATGACCTTGTTGGCTGGCAAAATCATTACAAGTCCTTCATCGAAAAGATATTTCCAGTATTGTGACTACACAAGGAGCGCAGATTTTTTTAATATCATTTTTAATTTTTAAATAGTGTAAACTGAGGAGGAATATGACAAAGGAGAGTTTGATGGTTAAACTCTCTAATTTTGAATTTGAAATATTGAAATAAAAAGTATCCACTTGTTCATTTTTGGAATCTAACTTTTTCTTTTTCTCTTTTTATCTTAGAATATTATAAATAAAGAGGAATATTGTAGAGGAGGGGTGATTAAGCTATCTGATTCTGAATTTTAAATTTTGAAATAAAAATCGTTTTTTTAAATTTCTTTTTAAGTTTCAAATTATTTGAGGAAAAAGCTCTCAACTCAGTTTCTCTAATTTTCAATTATCCATATGTTATATGTTATTGGTATATGCTATTTGTATGATTATATCCATTAAAAAAAATAGAGTATACAGAAAAATAGAAAAGAAGAAGCAACGGTTCAGAAAAATTCTGTTTAATTCAATTTAGAGTACATGTGTATGACTAAAGGAAAAACTCGTAGAGACTAAACAAATCCGACATAAAAAAGAAGAAAATATTAGACCCATATCCTTCCCAGCTAACGATGCTAGTAAAGTTCCGCTATGCGCCGTAGTACTTATTCTACAAATCTTACCCAGGCGGCATGGGCAAAATACTTGGTATAGGATTAACAACGATTTGGGGTCTAATATACGAAAACCATGTATCATTTTCCATAACATGTGCTCTCTACTTTCCGTAGGCCATTGATTTCATAGACAAGCTACTTCGGTATGATCATCAGGAGAGGCTCACTGCAAAAGAAGCGATGGTACTGTGAAGTTACTACTAGATTCTCTTTGCTTGTGTGCTTCATCATCTCTCTGACAAGGTTTGCTTGTAAAAATCTGTGCAGGCCCATCCTTACTTCAATCCAATGAGAGTGGCAGAAAGCAGCGGAACTCGAACGCGGTAGCTTAGAATTTTGTTCACATTGAACAATGTTATTGCTTCCTGCGAGTTTTATTTATTTGTTTGTGTTATTCGTGAATTATGCAATTATATTTTAGATATAATAAACATCTATAAATTAATTTAATGTTTCTGACCCGTAACTCTGATAATGCTACCGCCTTTCTCTTATTCACGACTATGGTGTGTTGCATTCATGTGGGAGGGTCCGGGACTCTGCAGTTTTATTGTCACATCGTACCTTAGGAGGCGTTTGTCAACAATCGAATGTGGACAAATATTGGAAAGGAGTTCCCATTTCCATTATTGCTAAAACAAGTGGAAAACGATTGGAAAAATACTAAATTATCGAATTGGCATAAAATTGACATACTTTTATCAACGAGGCCTAAAAATCAACGTCAGCTGACAACAAGATCAAATTAACATCAGGGACAACAAGATCTAAAAAGTGATCTTGTTTAGCAACAAGGCATTTTCACTCGACATTTTTCTGATATTGGGCGCAGAAATAGATTTGTGATCGCACTTTTTATTTCCCCTTCAGCATCTTGCTGATTTCTTCTCTTAAAAGTAAGCATGTGCCCAATGTTGTTATTTAGAGAGGTAAAATAAAAATAAAAATAAAAAATAGAAAGGCCTTTTTGGTAAAGCGAGTCATTTTTTTAGGTTTTGTTGTCGCCGTCATTTTCTAGATCTCGTTGGTAAAATGATGTCACTTTTTATGCTAATTTGACAATTTAACTGATTGGAAAATAACTTCAAATTGGAGGACGTGTTAAAAAAGCAAATTAGAAAAGTCTTTTTGGTAAATTGGGTTAGTTTTTAGGTATGGTTGTCACAATCACTTTTTAGACCTTGTTGGTAAAGTGGCAGTACTTTTTATGTTAATTTGACAATTTAGCCAATTGAGAAATAACTTCAAATCGGAGGAGGTCATGTCAACATTTTAACTCTTTAAATTTCTCAAAATTTTGAGAAGAGGATCAAAAAAAAAAAAAAAAAAAAAAATTTTTGAAAAATCTCACTGTGTTGCGTTTTAGAATAGTAAGCAATGAGAAATGGCTTTTCCTAATAAAATAAAAATTCCGAAGAGTCTCTTTTGGCTCAAATTTTTGACGTAAATTAATGCAAGCGATAGCCTAAGCCCATCCTTATTTTGAATTCCTACACAGCGTGGTCCTTAAAACACATAGGTCAGTGCCAAAATAGGCTGATGATAGCCCACCAAAAAGAGTCCGTCAGTGCACATCTCTTGTGCTCCATAGCAAGGTTCAGTATTAAAGTTCGAGTTCATTGGATCTACAGTAACGTCAAGCCATTACCGTTCAAAATTTTGCTGGCCCGATCAAGCGTGTGGCTGCCATATCATGGTCCCAACTAATAGCTGCTAATCATTTTCGGGCTCACATAACTCATGGCCCAAGAGGGGAGACAACGGGGATCCGGATCTTGTTATTGTCGTCAAATCAAAGCATAAGAGCTAGTCCACATCAGTATGAGTTTTGAAGGGGAGTAACACAAACGGATATATGCATCTACCAATGAAATTTATGCCGCTCAGAACTGCACGAGGCTAGAGTAGACACTTTCGGTTGAATATGCAAGAGAGAGATGTGCATGTTTAGATAAATACGATCTCCTCCTGCTCTACTCCGAGTGGTCGAGGAAGCAATTTTTATTGCTTCAGGTATGTACATGGTAAAACCAATTCTATTAATCCCCACACGTACAATATATTTACCCTTTACCTGAAACAAAGCGTCGATACTTATGATTGGCGGAGTTATACTCTGCTTCCCTCGCCACGTGCCTAGTTTCAAAGCCGAAATGAAGAGGAATTGTCAGCTGGTCAAAATGGTCTTAATGGAAGAGTCAGATCCAAATCTGTGAAACTCTGAATTAAGATTTTGGTGATATTCCTTTTTAAAGAAACAAACAAATGAAAAAAAACAGAACTCCAGATATCATGACTAATGTATGAGTGCTAATGATTGAGGAGATGACCCGACGGATTTTTGGTTTGTCCCAAAAGATGGGCTCTAATTTGGTTCATATCATTTGCCCATTTCTGATAGTTGGCAGAATCGACAGGTGGCAATGGTACCTACTTAAATGTAAAATTATTAACTGTTATCAACCAAGATCTGTAATTATACGTATATATGCTACATCTTATCCATCATAGACATCTTATTTATAATTACTAGTATTATTACATGAATGCGCACACACTTCTCCTTTGTTTCTTTACATGCTGCCATCCTTTTGATTTTTTTTTTTAAAATGTAACTAGGCAACTTTTGATTCGGTTATTTTCCTGATTAAAATGAATTCTATTCTCATAATTGTTCTGTACTCAGTACCGAGATCCGTGCAGATGATATCTGTTGATTTGATATGTCACAAAGGATTCACCACTCAAGCGTTGGCGTTGTTACGCTTCATTGCCACCCACCTCCCTCCAAGGAGGAAATCTCTGCTGATTGCCACCTTGACCAAAAGAGAGTTTGGACAGATTTTATAGACATATTAAGTTCAGACCATCAAGACTCACATGTTTTGTGAAACAAAATTTGGATGAGGACAAGACTTTTTCCAAATCCGCCGAGTAATTTCGCTACGTTTATTTGCGCATTCCCCCAAAAGGCCACAGATCTGTCTTTTATGGGGGACCCTGGCAGTGGGCACATGTGAGGGCATTTTCGGGAAGATCAAAGTTTTCCGTCATCTCATTTATATTTAACCCCCCTATATATTCTAGGGCCAGCGTATGCACAGTAACTTTCTTTGAACCGAAAGTAACCACTCCTCCTATACTTAGGATAGCGAATTGATGATGATAGGGTCGACGGTCAAAGATTTGTGTGCAAGGGCTTTAAATAATTTGCAGGTTTTAAATTGCAACTCTACTCTCTTCTTTTATGCGGAGCTGCCCTTAGCTCGGCAATTTTTTTGCCCGAGGCAAAGAGTAAGCCACAATAGCATCCTCATACCCTGAAGTAGGGTAGAAGTACCCCCTACGCAGGTCTGTGGGTGATCCCTAAGGGCGTTTTTGGGAAACTCTTAAATATAGACTTTGAACTTCGTTTGGAGACCATATTGTTGTGTTTTTTCTTTGAAGTGTTTTCAAAACACAATGTTGAGTGTTTTTGTTCAACATTATTTTGACCTATTACAGCATTAGTATTAAACATATTAATAATATATTATACATTAATTATAATATAATATATTATAAATAAAATATTATAATATTTAGTTTATATTATTATAGTATTGTAAGTATTAAATATAATATAACATAATGTATTATAATATTATATTATACTTTAACAAGTTATATTATTTTATAATTATTATTATATTATAACTATTACATATTATTTTTAAATAATTATATATTTAATTATTTTGGTATATCAATTTTTTATTATTATGTATTATAAAATATTTTTAAAATAATATTATATTGTTAGTAATATAATATTACACTATTATTAATATAATATAATATTATTAATAATGTTAATATTATGTTATTGCTACTACATTATTGATAAATTCATATATTAAAAATATTTTAATAATATATAATATATTATAGTTTCTAATGTGTTAGAGTTTATTAATAATAATTTAATAATTTATGATATAAATCAATATTATTATATTATGAATATATTATATTTAGATTAATATTTGTTAGAAATAAATTATTTTAGTATTAAAAACTATTCTACTTCATAATATATTAAATTATTTAGTGTATAATATATTAATATTTTTATATTATACTTTAATGACTTGTATTATTTTATAATTATTATTATATTATAATTATTACATATTATTTTTAAATAATTATATATTAATTATTTTGGTATCAATTTTTTATTGTTATATATTATATAATATTTTTATAATAATATTATTTTATATTTAATATAATATTATACTTTTATTAATATACTATTATTAATAATGTTAATATTATGTTATTACTACTATATTATTAATAAATTCATATATTACAAATATTTTAATATATAATATATTATAGTTTCTAATATGTTAGAGTTTATTAATAATACTTTAATAATTTATGATATAAATTAATATTATTATATTATAAATATATTATTTTACGTTGTTATATTATTATATAAGATATTTTAATTATTATATATTTATATTATTTAATAAATATTACTAATATATTATATTAACTATAATATAGTATAGTATAATATAATAAGTATGTTGATAATAACTATATATTAATTATATTTAATATATTATGTTAGATATTATATTAACACATCCTCAAACTCAAAATCAAGACACCAAACTTAAAACACCTAAAAGGTGTTTTGAAATAAGTATTCTGTTTTTGGTTTGCAGATGATTTAGCTCAAAAAACACCATGGTTTTCAAATGCATGATGTTTTATTTTTGGTAAAAACACTATGGAAATAAAAAACACCATGGTATCCAACATGAGTCCTAGTTCTTAGTTTTATCTTTTTTTGTTGGTAAAAAATAGTTCAGTTCTAGCTAAGTCTGTGTTAGGTAAAAAATGAGGCCTAAAACTAGTTTTTTTTTGAACCATCCTTCCCTTGGTTCCAAAAAGAATTAGTTTATTAAGGGGTTTGCCAAATAGCAACTCACTCAAAACCTGGGTCAGAACTGATTCTGACCAGTTCTATCTCAAACCAATTTATATCTTCTACTTATGTTTTCATTCTATGATTTCAGAGTCACAACAAGTTATGCTAATTATGCTAGTTCTATCTGAAATTTCATTTTATTGACCAATATGGGATAACGATAAACATAACCACTAAAATATTAATATCATCTAGTGGTTACAAAAAGAAATTTTCAAGCGGTAGTTTTTTCTTTTCAGTTCGCAATAACCTAACCCTGATTCAGTCATTCTCATTGCATGCAGCGCGGATGATGAATAACTCCTTTCTCAGTGCATGTAGCATAGATGATGAACTCCACTGTATTTTGTTCAAAGAAAATAATAAAATAAGTTCCAAAAATCACATAGGACCAAGAAAATATAATTCGAAAATATATAATATGTGTATATGTCTATCTAATATATAAATATATGTGCATATATGTACATATGTGGATGTGTTTATGTGTGTATAGAGTTGATCTCAGCTATTGTTTAATATTATGCAAGACGGTGGATATTATCAAACCATATCTAGAATTTAAAATTTCCAAATTGATAAACTGTAAAATTAAATGTGATCTACTATACATCAATTTTCTAGAAATAAAATAAGGATTTTAATATGTTTCATCATGTATCATATGTCGCAGAAATAAACCGTTTAAATGTAATCTATTATACATCAACTATTTAAAAATAAACTAGAGACGTAAATATGTTTTATTATGTATCATAGTCTGTAAATATAAACGTTTCAGAATTTTCATAAAGTTGCAAAAACTTTTGTGTCTTCATATATTATTAAAAGCACAACAAACAAAGATTGTTTATTTCTATACACCATGCCCAACAAAGCACAAAATTTCAATTTATAAATCAAAATTCTATATTTGACTTGATAATTTTCTCATATGAACAACTTATAATATTCTTGATCAACTAATTACATACGATCGAGCTACGCTACCGACAATGATATGAAAAGATAAAGATGCTACGAATTCAAATTTATGAAATGGGCTCCTAAATGGAAATGAACTACGAAGAGATTTGAGTGTGAGGTCTATTTCAACTTATGTGACTAGCCACTATGAGTCCTCCTTTATTTTTGGGCTCGTTTGGTGAAAGGAATGGACATCTCATGTCTACTTTATCTACGCTCAGGCAAAAATAAGCTATTAATAGAGATGAGTGTGTGAGGTCTATTTTCTCTATTAGCAATGCTGCTCGTCCGCATGACGTAGAATTATTATTATTTACTGAATTTTTACATGTAAAAAATACATAGTAGATTCGATATAATGTGAGGTCCAACAGTTTGAAGAAAATATCCTTTTATCTTATTCATTAATATAAGTTTTTCATCATATATTAATAACGTTTGTATTGTTGGATTTTATTTTTGTTGCAGAATAAAATGCAGATGTCAAATGCAGAAAACTTCTAATTTCTAACGCAAGCTTATAATTTTTATTTTTTATACCTAGACATTCTTTGACTCTTTCTGCTGTGCATGTTGTTAATTTCCTGGAGGAAGCTTATAACTTTTATTCTTATATTCCTTTTATAATCTAAAGCATAATGGATATGTAATTATATATATTCAAATCCATTGTTTGGGTCAGAAATTGTTGTTTTCATTGTCATTGAATCTATTACAACTTTAGCCGTTATAATAAACTCAAATAAATAAAAAGTCAATCTTTTTATAAGATCTTCTTACACAATGAAAATATAAAATTATAATTCCTTCAAACAACACATAACAGATGTTTATCGCCTGTTGTTTGCGTGAGATCTTTGCCTGTGCCTGAGACGTTGATATCCGTGGACCGTCGTGGATCAGATCCGGTTGACGGATTAAAAATCAAAGCTCCTACTTCACGAATGAAGTATTCACTGAAGTGGTAATCCCGACCAAGCGAGATTACGACTCTTCTCGGGATTTAAGACCAAGCTTAAATCCGGAGGAATATGGGGGAAAGGGGTTTCAGATCTCTCAAACTCTCTTTTTGGAGAAACTTCGCCAAGATCTGCTAACTCTCTGAAATTCGTGGCTTCACTCTCAATTTTGACAGCACCTCGCCCTCTTGATGTCCAGATTTGTAGAAATGAGCCCCAAATCTTGTATTTATAGGTTTCAGTTAGGGGTTTTTTGGATAAGAACGATGGATTCCGCCTTATCTTCAGTTAACAACTGCATAACTGTGTTTAAAGATAAGATTTAGGCAGTTAGGAACCTCTGGGACAGAAGAAAATCTCGTAAAAACCCGTCAAAACTATCAAACCGCGTTTCCGGATTAGACCTGCGCGCGAGCCACCATTTGGTGGCTCAGCCATAAGCCGAGCCGCTGGCCTTGGCCGAGTCTGATTTAGTATGGCTCGGCCGCCAGCGGCTATTTTGGTTTTTCTGTATCTTGACTCGTTGTGTTGTTTACGCGTATTTCGTCGTTTCGCTGACTGGTACGCTTCTTCGATTCGCTTCGTGTGTTTCGTGAACACGCGGATCGCTTGACGATGGCTGACGAGCGTGCAGGCCACTTGGTTTGCCGTTCCGACGGCCGATGAGTACACGGGCTACTTGGAACTGGCCGATGAGTGTGCGGGCCAATTGGACGTGGCCGGTGAGTGCATGGGATGCTTGGTTCGCCATTCCGGTGGCCGATGAGCGTACGTGCCACTTGGCGGTAGCCGGTGAGTACATGAGCCACTAGGAACTGGCTAATGAGTGCGCGGGCAATTAGAGGTGGACGGTGAGCGCACGGAATGCTAGGTTCGTCGTTCCGGTGGCTATGAGCGTACAGGCCACTTGGCGGTGGCTGGTGAGTACGCGGGCCACTCGGATAAATCTTCTCGACTTGGATGATGACGTTTATCGTCTCCCTTTCGTCTCAAGCTATATACGGGAACCTATAGGTATTTTTAGAAGCCTACATGGACTATTAATGATGATATTGACAAAAGATAGTACATATCCTATGTGGATCCAATTACCTGGCTTGGGGCTCAATTTACGGAATGCAAATAGTATTAGCAAGAGTTTAAGTGTTATTGGTAGACCAATCACCACTGACAAGCTTACTGCTAACAGACAAAAATTAGCTTATGCAAGAGTGCTTGTAGAAGTGAAAATGCCCTCTCCCTTCCATGACCAAATAGCAATTATGGGTCCTAATGGCAAAAGTTTCTATCAAAAATTTAACTATGAGTTAAAGCTAAGATGGTGTGAACATTGTAAGGTGGTTGGCCATGACTCAAGCTATTGCAGGAGAAAATCTAGGACTAAAAAATGGGTTCCAAAACAAAAACAAAATATTGCTAATGTTATTGACAAAGGCTCAGATGATCAACAAGATGCTCAGGCTAATTCAGTTATTGTCAGTAGACCTATCACTCCAAATGAGGTGCCTAACTTGATTATGAACTCAGAAAATCAATCTGTGCATGTTGTGCACAATCAACAGACACATGCTGTACATATTGTGTACAATAAGGGAAATATGTCTGTAGAAAATGCGCACATGCATGTTGTGCAGGTTCAACAGCCAGAATCTAGGAAAATAGATGCTACCCCCTAGATTCAAAGTAGAACTAAGAAAATGCAAATGCAGGACAATGAGTCTATAGCTGTACAGGAAGCTGTACATGTGTGCATGGAGTGCAGGTCCTACAGCCAGAATCTGGGAAAAGAAAAGTGCCCAGTAATGAGGTTACTTCCCAGATTCCAACACAAAGTAGGAATATGATGAGTAATCATCTGCCTATAAATCATTTCTCCCCTCTAACTAATTTGGATGATGGAATGGATCCCTCTACCTTAGATAGGGGTGGTTCAAATCTATATACATGAACCTGTCTTTTTAGAATGTTAGGGGATTAAACAAATTCCCTAAACAACATTTGGTTAAGCAATACCTAAAGCAGTATCATTTATCTTTTCTTGCACTTCTTGAAACAAAAATTAAAGATGTCAATAATCAATCTATTGTTAAGAGGAATGCTAACAACTGTAGATGGTTCTCTAATGTGAATGGAGCAGGAAAAACAAGGATAGTGATTTATGGGATCCAACTATTCTGAACATCCATATTAACAGTTTTTAGCTCAACAAATTACATGTACTATCAAGTCCTTGAATGGAAGATTAAGTTGTCTTATTTCTTCAGTATATGGTTACAATCACCAGGAAGCTAGGAAGGCTTTGTGGTCTAAATTATCTCAGATTTATTAAACTATAGGGGGTGTGTCTTGGCTTCTAAGTAATGATTTTAATGCCTTGACAAGTAATGAGGAAAAATTAGGAGGTGCAATGCTTACTGATGCAAATACCAGGGATTTCAATTAGTTCATTGAGGACTGTCAACTTACACACCTCAAAATTGGTTGTTTTTTCACTTAGAATAATAAGCAAAATCCTACCACTAGGGTTTGGAGTAGGTTGGACAAGGCTCTATTTAATGATTCCTGGATACATGATTACAATTCAAGCCATGTTGAGTTCTTATCTGCTAACTTCTCTGATCATTCACCGGCTCTTGTGTCAATTTATGAGGATAGTGTCCAAGGTAAAAAGCTTTCAAATTCTACAAAATGTGGACCAAGCATGAAAATTATCTTCCTACAGTTTCCTCTATTTGGTAGTCATCTATTGAAGGTCACACAATGTTCAAAATTTATTCTAAATTGAAGATTCTGAGGAATGCTCTGAAATAGCTGAATAAAAGGAACTTCTACAATATAAGTGAATAGGTTCTTAGAGAAAAAATGGATCTAGAGAATGTTCAAAGTTCTCTCCAACTTGATCCTTTTAATGCTGAGTTCATTAGACAGGAAAAAAATGCGTTGCCTCCTATACTAAACTTCTGGAATGTGAATTATCCTTCTATCAACAGAAATCAAGAATTGCTTGGTGTCTTCAAGGGGATAGGTGCACAAGATTTTTTCACTCTCTTATTAAGAATACTAGGCGTCATAATAGAATGATGGTCCTCTATAATAACATGGGTGATAAAATTACTGATGGGAATGATATTGCAAAGGAACTTATTGTTGGCCTTCTTGTTTTGATGATGATTTATAAACAATTTTACATCTAATGTTATTTGTCTAGTATTTGTGTTTTTTATTTATTATAGACAAACAACGTGTTGGAGGATGGATGAAATTACGCATTTATGATCATATCCAATGGAGGTTGGCGGAATTATGGAGTGAAGCCTATGTAATTCAGATTAAAGATTCAAGTTCAAGCTTCATCCGCATAGTGTACCAAGTTGAGCTACATCGAAGATTAAGATCAAGCTTGGGTAATTTAGTTTAGGAGTTTATATTATGTGTGTTAGTACTTTAAGCTCAATTACATACACACACATTATTTTGGTTTCTATGTATATATATAGTTATATATATACATATATGTTTTGGTTTGATAGTTTTCAAGTTTTAATATAAAACAATTGAATATAATTGGAAAACATATTTTTGTTTCATACTTACATGCATATATATGATTTCATCAATATCAATTTTATTTAGTTCAATGAAATCATGTTTTAGTACGTTATATGTGTATTTTGATAAAATATTATATTTATTATTTATAAACTTCATAATAATAGTTTACATCTTTCTTCAAGTCTATAAAATTATTTTGTATTGTTTCAAAACATGGTTAAGCTAAAATGTCAAAACTCATATGTTCACATTTTTATGTTTTGGACTATTTTGTAAAATGATGATATTTTTCATTTGGGAGGTTCTTTTGAAAACCAGTTGTTGTAGCATGTTTATTATCATGTCTACAATCATTTCTCAAAGTTTTATATTTTTTAAACTTTATTTGATATTTTTAAACAGGGTTTCAAAATCAGAAAACTGTTTCAAACCTGTTCATTTTTATGTATCTGTTTGTGGTTGACCGCCACGGTCGACCGCCCTTGAGTCCAGAGACTCAACATGATTTTTAGAGGCTCGCGGTCGATTGTGATGGTTGACCGTGACGGTTGATCGTATACAGTCCAGAGAATTTCGCGATCGACCGTAAGTTTTTCTAAGCCTCAGTTTTGCCTTTTTGCTGCTCGCGGTCGACCGCGCGTTTTCCACGATCGACCACCGCACTGTCTTTTCATACACCAATGGCTATTTTTTGTAGCTATTTTTGTGGGGCTTTTTAGTCTTTTGTTTGGGGGTTTTTGCTGATGTTTTAAGAGGGTATAAATACCCCATTGCTCTCTTCTTTTAGCAGCAACCAAGAGAGGGTTTTAAACC
>BQKN01000093.1:72044-93454 GCA_022839385.1 Asparagus kiusianus
TCATCAAAATACAAGAGATATTGTAACATTAACCATGTTCCCAACAAAAAAGAGTTCGTTAATATGTTCATTATGATTGAAAAGCTAAGATTAGACATCTTGATCATCAAAATTAACCACAAGTACATAATCTAAGAATCAAAACTATCGTAAGAGTATTACCAATATGTATTCGGATATTTTCGAATACGGATACGGATATTTCACTACAAAACCATATCCGCAACCATATCCTATCGGTAATAGATTTGAGTAACCATATTCGTATCCTAACGGATACGGTTACGGATATTTCCTCGGATACGGATACGGTTTGGCACCCCTACCTACGCCGGTGGCACCAATGCGTGCTTCGAATTACCGACTAAGGATCATGACCTTCGACATTTGCTCCTCTATTGTTGGTGGTATCAGGGTGCCAGCGCGAACCCTGAGGGCTTTTGGTTTCAAAGGTATTGTATGGCAGAGCGCGGGCGCCGCTCGAGGGTAGCTCCCCGTTCCTCAAGGCGAAGGGGTCGCCAAACTGTGGAGGAGTGGTTTAAGGATGTCCCTGAAGAGGAGGCCGAGGATCTTCACGCTGTCTTGGGAGACTTCGGGGAATTCGCGGCTCGCACTCCGTCCCCTCATCCTCAATTGGATCCCGTCGACATGCCGGGAGGATTAGACGAGTTAGCTCGGGTGGGTGAACACCTGGAACAGGCCTGGGGAGCAATCGCTGGGTAGCTGGGGATGCCGCTCCTAGCTCCTATCAGCTCTCTTCTTTCCAAGCGACAACGTGAGGCCGCGGCCGACAGTTCCAGGGTAGAGGTAGCCAAGAAGGCCCGTCACAAGGAGGCGGCTGAGGCTATCGGAGTGGCGAGGGGCCAGGATGATGTGATCCCTGTGCTAATTCCCAGGGTGACTACTCCTACGGCTAGTGACGTTACGCCCGCTTCGCTTACTACCTCGGTGATGGTTTCGGCAACTTCAAAGGTCGTTCCCTCATCGTCTGCTGTGGAGCAGCAGGTGGTGGTTTCAACGACTCCCCCCATTATGCCGAGAGGTAACCCTTAATACCGTATCCTCGGGTGCGGGGTCAGATTAGCATTATTTAACATTTGTGTTGACTCAATACAGGTACGGTTGAGGAGGCGATCCCCATTCCTTCCGATGAAGACGGGGGGACAGGAGATGAGGCAAAGCTCATGACTCAGGTAAGAGCATGGTCGAACGTCGTTGATCGATCTCTCCTGAACTACCCATAGGGTTTTTTTCCAGAAGTTATTGTTAACCTCCTTCCTATATTCGCAGCTGCCCCGGCCTCAGATGCTGTTAGAAAAGAGTATTCCCCCTCTTGGGCCGATCAGTCGGCTGAAGAGGGCAGCGAAACGGATAGCGAAGATGATGACTCGATCCATGAGACAATGTCGAGCAACGATGGACCGTCTGACTCTGAAGGGGAGACTCACGCTCCTGAAGAAGCATCGGTCGAGATAGGGTCGTCGGCCCAAGGGGCTTCTGCCCAAGGGGAAGCATCTACCTGTGTGGTGGTTGATCCCTTGCCCCGTATTTGGATGACCATTGAGGTCACGCTCAGATCCGTGGTCGAGACCCCAATGGTGTCGGTTCGTGCCTCAGCCTCAGCGATGTCTGTTACTACTCCTGTTGCTGTGGCTATCAGTGCTTCGGTCTCGGCTCTGGTGACGACATTGGCAGTCGATGAGGCCACCCTCTCCCCCTTGGCTCGTTCGGGCAAAAAGTTGGTGGATCGAACCATTGCCAGCCTCCAAGACACCCTTGCAGACAGCATCAGACTCGCATTGGAGGAAAGCTGCCCCTTTGAGGAGTTCAGGGAGGCCCTTGAATATCACGTGGGCTTCTTGATCAGGATACTGGGTCCCTCCGCCGCCAATCCGTACTTCAAACGTTTGGAGGAGGCAGAACGGACCATTCGACAACTGCTTGCCCTTCGCGTCATGGGTTCTGAGATCCTTCATCTTGTGTTCGGCTAGGTCTAGATAGCATTAGAGGATCGCTCTCGTAGACTAGAGGAAATAACGTTGTTGGAGGCAAGGCCGATGAAAGAGTTAGAGCGCTCTATGGCTGAGAACGAGCGACTGAGCCTGGCACGCTAAGAGGCTGATTCCCGTATCTCCCGCCTGTCTTTGGAGATAGCGGAGACCAAACAAAGCATCGCAGGCCTTGCTGGCTACCTAGGAGAATGCTCGTGAACAAGTGATGGGGGAGTTAGCAAAACTCGGGCTTCGACATCAGCTGGCCGTTGACGCTATTGAGGAGAAGGGCCGAGCCCTTAAGGAGGCAGGACACACCGTCCAAGATTTGTTTTCACTCTCTGAAGAGGATATTCATCGAGAGATTCTGAAGAGGCTCAAACTCAAGCGTGCCGAAGAGATTCCCGAGTTGGAGTCACAGCTGAGAGATTTGTAATTTGCTTTTGATTATATCGTTGTATTCAACTCTCTCTTAATGGATGGAATCGTGTTTTTATCCCAATCATTGTTCCTTTTATTCTGTGTGTGCGCATTTCGTTGCCAGTTATAGCGGGTGTTGTCAAATCAACCGTTGGTTGATTCATACCGGGTGACTCCTGGCCATGGGCTAGTCCTTGCTACAGGCGAATCCCAGCTTTAGGTGAAACTGCGAACAATTCAAGTTTTGCTTGAGTCCTAATTGGGTTCAATCTTCAGGCGAACTTGAAAGTGGTTTGAACCCCAACTATGGTTGAGCCTTAGTTAGGCAGATTGCAATAGCATGCGGGTCTGAGCCATCGGCGAACTCAATATATGTGAGTTCGCCTGACGAATTCAATTCGTGGGCGGGTGATGCTTTTGGTGGGCCACGTGCCTACTAATTAAGATGACGTGGACATGTCTTTTCCCATAAAAGGCGGCATAGTAGGGGTTCCTCATTCTTCGCGCCCTACTTGAACCGTTGGCCTGAGATCGTGTTAGAAATTGACACATCTCGATCGTTCGTGTGAGATTTGGTATCCCCTCGCCTTATCTGTGACTGTTCGATTCGAATCGAACGGCGGGCGTTCACCCATGCCATGTATTTAATGCCCCTCCCTCTGTATCGAGGGGTGCCATAGCTTTAGTTGTCTCCTCCGAAGAGAAACACACGCCTTCTTTTTGCTGCGCGTGTGATGGCGCTGAATGTGAAGAGGGCCGCTTCAAAAAAGGGCAAAGGTGTTTCCTCCTCTTTCGCTGCCGAAGCCGTCACTGCTGAAGGTATTTTGGCGTCTAGGCCCTCATCCGGTTCGATTATGGGTCTGCGAGTAAGGTGATACCCCCTGCTCTTAACCCTCTTTTTTTTGCTTTGCCATCATGCAGTTCGGGACGGAGTGCCCTTCACCGGAGAGCGGGGGACTGAGCCCATACTCGTTTCTGACGACGAGTCCGAGGGAGCCGCGGATTCTCCCACTTCGCAACCTATTCCCCCGCCCGTAGCAGAGCCTTGCCTAGGATCCTCTCATTGTAGTGCTTGCTCAGGGTCAAGAGCCCGTTCCCTCAGGCTCTCTGTCTCTACAGGCTCGTATCGAAGAGTTTGAAAATGCGTGAAGCAGGTGATTTCCCTTGTCAGCCTTAGCCTTGGGATCTATGCCGACTTCAAACAGTCCCTCCTGGATCACATGGTCGATCTCAGGCGGTTAGGTGAACCTCGTCTCGCCGCCCGTTGCATGCAGTGGCTTCTCTATCTGGAATTGCATCTGACACACCTAGAAACTCTGCTGCAAGGAAGTCCCACGACTGACGTGGAGCGCTTCTTGTCTCAAGTTAGGCGTCGGGAGGCATGGGAACATGAGGTTCGCTCGAGGTAAATGGCAGATTTGGCGTCCCATGCCGCCTTCCTAGTGGACCAGCAGCACTCACTGGGGGAGCGGATAGGTACTTTACTTCCACTGTATCCCGTTTGAGGGCTGAGTTGGAGCTTGCAGAGACTACTCTTTGGGGCTCCGATCTGAGAGCCAGAAAGTTGACAAGGCTATCGAAGAGGCAACCTAAAACCGTAAGGTGTTGCGACAGGAAGATTCTGTTGCCAACTCCACCTTCGAGGGTCGGACCCAGAAGGAAGCTAAGGATAAAGCCCAGGAAGATCACGCGAGGAGGGTGGCCGTAGTTAAAACGGAGCTTGCGTCCTTCAGCCTCTTGGACTAGACTCTCTGGGTCGAACAGTGTTAAGACATTTGATGTTAATGACTTGTTTGATTATAAAATCATAACTTTGTTCAAATGTACTGTCTTAAAACTGGATGAATGATATGCTCCTTTGATTTTCCAAACGTGCTTGTGCATGTTCTCCTTCCTGTTATTGTTGCCTTTTATCCTTCCAGCTTTCATTTCTCTCTGTGAAGTCGTCATGGGAGAATTCGAGTTATAGTCGGATTCCAACCACTGGCGAGTTCAGGCTGTGGGCGAGCTCTAGCCATAGGCGAATTAAGTCGAAGGCGATATGAATGCTGATTTGGGAGCAAACACATGTCTAGTCGCTATCCTACGTGCTTGCTAGTTGGGTTGGCGTTGGCACGTCACTTCGCATTAAAGGCAGTGTGATGGGGCCTCTTCGTTCCATGCTCAATCTAGACCGTTGAACAACAGACGCACTTCAGCCGTACGTCATATAGTGCCCTCCTTCTTTGTCAAAGAGGTCAATGTGTTCATCGCTTCCTTCTTATTCAAGATGGCACCGTGGGCGAAGGTATCTGGTGCAAAGAAGACAGGAGACGACACCTCTTCTTCGGCTCCCGCATCTGGCCGCGATCCGAAGTCTAAACCTTCAGACTCCGTTTTGACCTAATTAGAGGAATTGGAGAACGCAATGAAGCGAGTGATCTTGCTCATCGATCAAGGCTATAGTACCTTCGTGGAACTGAAACAGTCCCTCTCATACCGTATAGCTTGCATCTAGTAGCAGGACGACTATAGGCTCGTCATACGCTGCTCGATGAGACTCATTGATCTGGAATTGCTCCTAACAAAACTGGAGGACTTGCGACATACGGATTTGGAGCCCGAAGTGAAGCTATTCTTGGCTTCAGCTCGTCGTCACGTCGTGTGGCAGTAAGAGTGTCGAAGGTGAGACATAGAAGATAAAGAGGCCCTTATCGGTCATTTGAATCTTCACCAACTCCTATTGCAATCTGACATGGAGTCTACCGTTTCTTTGATTTTTTTAGGTATGATCCCGTACATAGAGGGGGAATCAATCTTGACGGGCCTATGCATTCAGAGCGAGACCATGCAAGGTGATCTTGCAAGGGAGAGGTGTACTCTTCCACTACTGCTTCAGGAGGATGCTACCTCTAATGCTTCTTTCGAGGCAAGAGTCCGGCAGGAGGTAGAGGACAAAGCTCATGCTATGCATGCGGAGAAGATAGCCATAGTCAGAGCCAACCTAGCATCTTTTAAGCTTCTAGAATAAGCTCGTAGGATAAGAGAAGGCTCAACATGTCTTGTCTAATCTTTTGTTTCTTAGAAGTAATGTTGTGACTCACTTGATTGTAAAGTCATAACTTTGTTTAAATGTATTGTCTAGAAACATCTAATGAACTTCGTACTTTCTTGTTGCACACACACTCTTTTCATATTTCATTATGTCGCCATTCAGCATCTCACTCATGCGATGGGCAGACTCAATTACTGATGATTTTATGCCGCAGGCAAAACTCAAGCGTAGGCGAGTTTATGCCACAAGTAAAACTTCATTGATGGCGAAGCAAGCGAAACTCAAGCGATAGCGAGTTTGTGCCAAAGGCGAAACTCAAGCGATAGTGAGTTTGTGCCAAAGGCGAAACTCAGTGCTGGCGAGTTTGCGCTGTCGACAAAACTCAAGTTGTTGGCGAGTTTATGCCACAGGCGAAACATAAGCGTTGGCGAGTTCGTACTATAGGCTAAACTTAAGCGCAGGCGAGTTCGTACTGTAGGTGAAACTCGACGAAGGCGAGTTTGCGCTGCCGAAAAAACTCAAGTGTTAGCGAGTTTGTGCCACAGGCGAAACTTAAGCGTTGGCGAGTTCGTGCCAAGGTGAAGCTTAAGCGTAGGTGAGTTCGTGCCGTAGGCGAAACTCGCGTGCAGGCACATTTATGTCAAGGCGAAACTGAAGCGCAGGTGAGTTTGTGCCACGTGTCCACCTGTGGACCCAAATGCTTGCCAGCTAGGGCGATGTGGGTGCGTCAGTCCTTATTAATTGCGAAGTGACGGAACGCTTCACCTTCCGCGCTCAATCCGAACGATCGGTTTGGAGTCACAAGAGTCGAGGCTTTTATGGGCGTCGAGCTCGAAGCGCCGTTAGAGATCTGAACCGCCCGATTCGCTTGAGCAGGCGAATCCTCTCCATTGAATCCTGCTATATATAGTATTCGCCGCTCTCTTCAGTAGAGTTTTCACGCTCACAAGTTTTTGTTCAGAGAAAGCTTTTTTGCCAAGCCCTTCTTATTGGGATCAATGGCCTCTGATGCTAAGCCGTGCACCCCAAAGGGGATGGAGATCGCTTCTTCCTCCTCCGCCGTCAGTGTCGACACGACACCGGTTGCCGTCGCTGGTCCAGCCGAAGGCTCCCCCGTTTCGGATCCTGCTCCGACGTTTGCCCTCCTCCAGAAGCTGGAGGCTGATCTTTGCCAAACGGCTATCATGATCAGCCAAGGCGTCGGGAGGTACGATGCATGCTTCTCTTTGTGGCTGAGAGCCTGGAGGAGATTCGCGATGTGGGTGGTCTTCAGCTAGCCCAGCGATGTGAGCGAGAGCTCCATCGTTTGGAGGGGCTGATGTATCGTCTGGAGGTGTTGGCGCCTGCTAATGCTTCTGATGAACCAACGCCCCTCACGATGAGCATCATGTTCGAGCACGAGGCTCTGGCGAGGCGCATTCTGGCGAAGAAGGCTGAGCTTAAATGTTTGCATAAATGACACCACGCTTTACTGGCCAAGATGAACGCTTACCACGACGCCTGTTTTTTGGAAGTCGAATCCCTTCGGGGAGAGGAGGACTTGAAGAAATGGCAAGCGGAGAATGCAAGGATCTGTCGCCTCGCTATTAAAGCATCGCAGGTTCTCCAAGGTCTGTGTCAGGAGGCAGAGGACGGTGAGGCTGCTCTTGTCCGGCTTTAGCAAAGGCAGGAGGAGAAGACCCGAGCTAGGCAGGCGACGGAGCTTGCAGACGTTAAGGCGAAGATTGCCACCTTCAGTCTACTAAAGTTGATCTAGGATATTCCCTCCCCCTTTTTTTGTACCGCCTTTTTGCTACAATTAAGAAAAACTCTGCCAGTAATAGTGTTTTATGCTTATGGTTATCCACTGTTTTGCATCAGCTGCTTTTCCTTTTGTTTTCTAGTTTGATCTGTAAATTAGAACTTTTTGGTTGATCTTTGGCGGTCGTCGTGTTGGACTCACCTGCGCTGCTCGTCGCCCGAGCCGAGTCAGCCATAATGTTTTTCGCAGTGTGATGGGCCTTCGACGAGTTTGTTTTGGACTTAGTCGCTAGGGCCCTCCTCCGCCTTTGACTGTTCGCAGCGTGGGGTCGGGTGAAACCCAACTCTCGTGTTATGGTTCGATCAAGTCTGATGGGATAACATTTCAACCCGAACAATAGAGCGGTTGCGTGCGTATGCGACCGAATCAAGGCCCCAACAATGACTCACCATCTGGCGAGTTGCTGTTTGAGGGAGCGGTCGGAGCATGTCGCTTGGTGAGCCGCCTTGATGATCATCGTTGTCCATAAGGGCGATGATGTGAGGATAATCGAATTGTTCAGGGACGTAGAAGTATGACGATTGATTGCTGTAGGAGCCGTCGCATGGTAGGCTGCTACCCATCGGTTATTCTAAGAGAATATTAGGATACCCGGAATAGGTCAGGTAGTTCAGGGACATAGGAGTGTGACTATTGACCGAAGTAGCAACACGTCGCATGGTAGGTCAATACTTAGGCCGTGTTACTCGCGGGAATAACGGGGCCATCCATCAGAGGTGATTATTAACATGATAGAATTTTGTTACGATCGGAGCAACTATGAGGACTTATCATCCCATTAGAGGGGGTTGGTAAGTTGATTTTATCAGAGGTGCTAGTTAACATAACAGGATTGTTTGTCGTGATGCGAGCGACTTTGTGGGCTCACCATCCTATTAGAGAGGATTGGTAAATTGATTTTGTCAGAGATGATAGTTAACATAACAGGATTATTTGTTACGATGCGAGCGACTTTGTGGGTTCACCATCCTATTGGAGAGGATTGGTAAGTTGATTTTGTCAGAGGTGATAGTTAACATAACATGATTGTTTGTCGCGATGCGAGCGACTTTGTGGGTTCACCATCCTATTGGAGAGGATTGGTAAGTTGATTTTGTCAGAGGTGATAGTTAACATGACAGGATTGATTCCATCGTCCTATTGGAGAGGATCGATAGGTGAAATTTAAGGGAGACCATCAGAGGTGAAGATTAACTTGATAATTGATTTTGGTCCTAACTGTAGGAAGGTTGGACCAAGTGGCAATCTAGGTTACACTTAAGAACACTGTATGTAGCATCTTGTATAGGGTTTCCCGTCGGAGTATGTGAAGTAGGAATATTTTAGCCTCATGTACCAGTTGGAGGGAGTGAGGACCAGTTTAGACTCATACACTCGTGGGAGTTTGGAGAAGAACTAAGAATAGTACTTCTTTAAGAACTTACCATTGATAGGCATCATGATCTTATCGCCATTCGGTTTGACGAGATGATAAGCTCCATTCGAATAGACTGTCTCTACCATAAACGGTCCTTCCCATTTGGGCTAAAATTTGCTCTTCTTTTTGGAAGTGAGAATCATCGGTCGTCGAACGGCGAGTACCAATTCTCCCACCTTGAAGGATCGACACTTGACTTTCTTGTCAAAGGCCTTAGCCATTCGAGCTTGGTAGAATTCAATGTGTTATTGGGCTTCAAGCCGCTTCTCATCCAACGCTTCAAGTTCTGCGAAGCGTCGTTGATGATTGTCCTCGGTTGTCATCCTTGTAGCTAGGGCGACACAGAGGGATGGAATTTGAATCTCTAACGGTAACACGGCCTCACAACCATATACCAACGAATAAGATGTGTTACCGATCGGTGTACGAACCGTTGTGTGATACGCCCATAAGCTCTCGCCCAACTTCTCGTTCCAATCGCGTTTGTTATTGGAAGTCAGCTTGGTTAAGATCTTAACGATTGTTTTGTTGAAGGCTTTGGCCAAACCATTAGTCGAAGGGTTATAAGCTATAGAGGAAATGTTATGCATTCAGAACTTGTCACAAAACCTGGTAAACGCATGACTAACGAATTGTGTGCTGTTATCATGAATGATACGTGTAGGCATCGAAAATTACCTATAGGTCTCCACGAACAGCTCAGTGTTAAGGAATGACGATGAACGTCACTATCTGGTTCACAGGAGTTCGATTGATGTCGGTGAACGCTTGAAGTGAATCGACAAACTACGTGAGCTGACAGAATTTTGAAATAACAAAGATAATCCAACCATCGGAGCAGATAGAACTCCTTGTCGGCTTTCCAACGCACTTCGAATCACTCAAATCTAAGTTCGGACGAAGGAATTACGGTGGAAAACAGATAAATACACCATATGGAGTGTCTCGGACCAACGAGACACCCTAGGGTGTCTCGGATCAATGGGAGACACCCTAGGGTGTCTCCAATCAAGTGGAGACACCCTGGGGTGTCTCCAAGGCAGATTTGAGCCTTTAAGTATTTTTAACCGCTCCGTTATCCCCTCAAGCCTATAAATACAAGCCTTAGGCCTCATTTTTTGGAGATCTGGAGTTTTGGAGAATTGGCGAAGCCCTGCCGAACTGAAGAGTGATCGAGTTCTTCAACGCAAGAGATCGAGAGTCCTCAGATCTGCATCACCCGTACCCGATCCTTAGGATTATCCCGTTGTGGTAATCCTAAGAAGAGCAAATATCTTGCTTTTATCGAGATAGGCGCTTTAGTTTCTAGATCTCCTCGCGAATCGACGAAGCTCTGAACCTGATCTGATTGCCAGGTAGTCCACGGACATCGACGTCCCCGTTACAGGCTAAAGACCCACGCAAGCAAGAGACGACGAACGGATCTTGTGTTATTTTCGAGAAAGTTGTAATTTTTCATCTTTTCATTTGATTAAGATCTGAATTCTTTGTAAAGACTAATTTTATAATGAGTTCAGTAATGAAGGCAATTTTCACCGAAAACAAACTGGCGACCACAGTGGGAGCCAACAGCCTCGCTGCCGAGGCTGTCGTGACGCAACCGACATTCAAGATCCGGGTGAACGAAGAGATCAAATATGAGTTCGATCAACAGAAGTTTGAAGAGTACCTCTCTTCCTCCTCCTCCAGATCCGCCTCTCCAAACAGGCACAGGAAGACCTCATCTTCCAAGGACGTTCGCGGGACCTCGGGATTGAAGATCCAAGATCCCCTCGCCGCTGCTGCACCCGTGCCCCGTGGCATCCCTGCAGTATCCAAAGAGGTCGAGGCTGCAGATCCAGAACTCCCCTCCGCCATGGGGGTAACTGCTGAAGATGTTCCAGCTTTGTCAAAATGGGCGCGCCAAAGACGGCGTCAACGTCTTGCGCGACGATTGGCCAAGGCCACGAAATCAATGGACGGGGTCCGTTACGCAGAGGACCTAAAATCAAGGCAACGCCAAGAACAACAACGGCGAACCGCCTACACCTCCTCTAAGGAGGAGACAAACGAATGGGTACGCACCAAGAATAATTGCTCTACACTTGAGGAACGAATCAAGAAACGCCGCACATTGCTCGCGCACGCCCGAGTCCTTCTGCAGAAAGCGGAAGAGATGCAGAAAGAAGAGACGGTCAAGAAGCCGCCTACCCATAAGCGGGTTTGGGTGCCAAAGACAAAACCAGCACCTAAGAAAAAAGTGGACGGAGTTATCGTCCAGCCTACTTCAAATCCAGATCCCGTTTCCCCTGTCCCCGCACCTCCGACGGAGTCAGGAAAGAACGTGGATCCCACGAGATCCAGAATTCCTTTAAAGAATCGTCTCGGTCCTTTACCCAAAAATCGAGGTAAAGCACCCGTCAAGGAGCAATTGGGACCATTGAAAGGTCCACAAATGACAAACCAGACTGGGGGTCGTACCTATCCCCCTAAGAAAGATAACAGAGGGAAAGCCCCTATTACCGATCGCATTGGATTGCGAGTCGAAGTTCAAGAGCCCGTTAGGTTTTCACGCTCGCAGAAGCGTAAACTTGAACGTGCGACTTTTAAAAACGCTAATAAAGCGTCATATCCCCAGAGGGAGGCACATTCATCGAATGATGATGGTGTCATACCTGGGAAGTCATGCCGGTACTCTATGGGTTGCTCCAGTTATCAAATTGACGAGTTGTACTATAGAGCCGGGAGTGCGGATAAGTCTCGAAAGAGATACACTAAAGACACGGAGTCTCGCTACCCGTGTGCCAACATAATCAAGGCGGTATTATCAGAATGCTGCTGTTCTAAAACCCCAAGGAGAGTTTCGGTGTTCGAGAGAATTTCCACCAGAACGTCTGAGACCAAGCCAAGGCGTTTCCGTAGGAAAAAGCCCATCCACTAAGATAATGAATTTCCGGAAGTGTCCGTCAACATGACCGACAGAGGGAAATCGACACGACACTTTAGCCCAGATCAGCTTGCCGAAGTATCCCGGCGTATGACTCGGTTGCGATCAGGGACCAATAGGCGAAAGAATTACCAAAGGATGCAAAAGGGGCTTCCTTTGGAAGAGGAGGTGTCAGATGCTGGTTCAGATTCTTGCTCGGCTATAGCGTCCGATGACACGGCATCGAGCGCGGGACAACCCTACTAGTCATTTATGATCAGCGCCGAACAAGTAACCAAGATGCTTGAAGATGCCCTGAATAAGCAGAAGGAAACTTTCAAGTTCGAGATGGAGATGGCCATGCAGCGGATGAGAGAAATGCATGACCAGCAAATCGCGGCACTGACAACTCACCAAGGAGAACCCGGTCGTCGCAATAATCCGAATCAAGATGAGAATGAACGGGAAGAGGATAATGTCAATGTCCCTCCTGTCAACAACAATAACGAAGGCGGTCCCTTGGATGATAACGCAAAGGAGGACCACGTTACCTCTCCCCGAAGCCACTCGAAGGCAGATACGAGTGAAGACAAGAAAATGAAGGACTTAGAGAGCAAAATCAACGCATTGATGAATGCTCAAGAAGTGAAGAGGTCCGGCATACCATGTCCATACCCAAGGGAGTGGGAATCAATTCCATATCCGGCAAAGTTCAATTTAATCAACTTCACACCGTTTGATGGAAAGGGTTCCCCTACCCAACACTTAATATATTTTAAGTCTCATTTAGGAATAATCTCCGGGAATGAACCCTTAATGGTGTGGTCATTCGTTGGGACTCTTCGCGGAGCAGCCTTCGATTGGTACCGTCGCCTCAAGCTGGGGAGTATTAGCAGTTGGGATGACATGGAAGATATGTTTCTGACGAACTTCTTCGATGACGAAACCGAGATTTCGATCGGTACACTATTTGACGAGAAGCAAAAAAATGGTGAGACAGTCGAAAACTTCGTGAAGAGATTCCGAAACAAAGCCATGAACTGCAGGGATCCGGTCAGCGAAGACTTTATCCTCGAGACTTGTCACAATAATCTTTCGTTGGACATCCTCAAAGCTATGGGAATGGCACCACCAAAGACCTGGAAGGACTTAAAAGTGCGGGGAGAACGAGCCGAGCGATTCCTTAAAAGGAAGAAAGCGGAAAGAGGTCAAATAACAAATAACGCTCCGCAACAGAACTTTGTCCCTAAGGGTAAAGGAAAAGCACAAGTGAATGCTGTGGACTCAAACCAAACATTCGAGGTGCAAGCACAACCGCAACAGCAGCAACAAAAGGCGCCTCAACAATCAAGGTGGCAGCAACAGCCCCAGAAGCAAAAGGCCTTAGAACCGAAGTTTCCGAAAGTCTATTCATTCAAAGAGGATGAAGTTCCCGGTATCTTCAAATACCTCATAGAGAACAACAAAATCAAGTTGCCTCCGGTCCAAGATCAAGAAGATGCTAAAAGAATTAATGATCCAAAATACTGCGCATTCCATAGAGCGGTGCATCATCCTACCAAGGCATGCTATGCCCTCAAGGACAAAATTTAGGCTTTAATCGATGTTGGGGTCATCACTATGAAGCAACCTAAGGAGAAGAAAGTGGGTGCAAATGCAGTGTCGATCAGCTTCGGTTCTGTTCCCGTGAACTGGTTCCAACATGAGTCGGTAATAAATGTAGCAGTGAAGACGGTGAACGATGATCCTCACAAACAACGCCAGAAAGGACTTGTACCACACACAGCCCCGAATGGCGAGATTATTTGGGTTCATCCGGATTTGATTGAGGATGAACAATGGACCGGAGCCTCTTCCAAGAAAAGGTCAAAAGGAAAAGGTAAGTCTTGTTATGGAGCTTCCGCTATTCCAAGAGAAGATGACGACAAGATTCCAGCCTTCCCGCTTTCTGAAGATGAACAGGAAGCCTTTGTAACGCGAAGTGGGAATGAGTATCACTACAAATACCCGGATGCTTCCGAGCAATTGGCCAAGCAGGGGGGAAACAAAACTGTTCCCTCCAAGACATTAGCAGAACTGGGAATTGTCACAACTCCCCCAACACTAGTAGCTACGGAGAAAGTCCAGCAAAAGGAGAAAGGGAAAGAGCCTGTACGCCAAGAAGCCCAAAACCCGAGGCAGTCTCGATTCAATCATCCGATTGGGAGAGACAAACCGGGAAGTGCAAGCTCTCTGCCCCGTTTCGACATCATGGCGCAGTTAGCTAATATACCAGCTAGGATAACCTTATACGAATTGTTGCGTCTTTCAAAGGACACAAGGAAAGCATTGCAGGAAGCCTTGAGTGACTCTGAAGCCTTCCTGACTCGAATCAAGCCGTCTACTGAAGAACCAGAGTCGTCAGTTCAACACTGCAATCTCGCGGCGCATCATTTCCCCTGCATTTTTTTTACCAAGGAAGACATGCAGACGAAGAACTCAAGGCATGATCGGCCTTTGTATTTCACCGAGCACATTGGCTCCAGCGTGGTCAACCGGATTCAAGTCGATCCGGGTTCCGCTGTTAGTATCATGCCATTTCGATTGATGCATCATCTCGGAATACCGACTAGCAAACTAGCCTCCACTGGTACTACGATTTACGGATTCAACACCAGCGGGTCCAGACCCTTGGGAAAGATTCGAATAAAATGCCAGATCGGGGATTTAAAGTCAGAAGTCACCTGTTATGTGATTGACGCGGAAACGTCCTATAACTTACTGTTGGGTCGACCTTGGATCCACGGTAATCTTATAGTCCCGTCAACTCTTCATCAGTGCCTCAAATATGTGGACACTAATAATGAAGTCAAGACGGTGGTCGCGGATAAGCAACCGTTTAAGGGATTGGAAAACTATTTTACCGATTCCCTTCTATACGGCGCCGAATCCGATACTGGACCATCGGCCCAAGGAACGGACAGCGGGGATGAAGCTGATACCGAAGCTGGGTTTGATTATGATGGTGGTTTTGTACTTAATGATATTATACCCATTGTAATCAATCTTGACGATGATAAATCATCGGAAAGTAGTTGTAATTGGTAACTTGCCAAAGAGATATCAATAAATGAAGATTTAGAGTACTCGTCGTGTTTCGATAATATCACTAAAGAATTGTATGATAACCCTGACTTGTACATGCCACTTCAATCATTTTGCATGACTAAAAAACAGGTACAGGATCCATTCGGAACGACGCTTGTCATTCCTGCAAAGACAGTGGGTGAAAAGGAAGTCGTCTATGGTAAAGGAAGGGAATCTCCGTCACCAGACCACTTCTTGGATGAGGAAGACGATGATGATAAACCTGCCCCTCATCTATTCAGATATGATGCGAAAGCGCGCAATATGATGGAAAAGTATGGATATGATTTCGCGCTAGGAGAGGGTCTTTGCTTTGGTCGAGGTCCGCGAGCTCTGCCTCGGATGGCTTATGTACCAAAAGGAAAACCCGATGATTATTATCGTCACAAAAGAGGTCTATGTTATGTCTCCTCATCCGACGACGAGTGTTGCTGGCAAGTCATCGATCAAATTGCTAACAAAGCTAGAAACGGATATTCTTCTGACTCTTTAGCTTGGGATTCCGACGCTAGTCTTGGAGAAATGTTCAAAAAGCTGATGTCGAACATGGCTACGGTTGATCCAGCGACAATAGAAGAAGACGATCAGATGCCGACTTGGGAAGATCCTTGGGTTCATCACTTAAACATGCAGTACGGTGATAGGTTCGAACAAAGAGAACCTCCTACCGAAGATCAAGTAGTCCAAGTGAATATGGGAAGCGAGAAAAATCCAAAGCTGATATTTATTAGCGACAGTCTCCTACCCAAGGAGAAAGAGGAGTTAATCTCTCTTATTAGGGAATACATTAATGTGTTCGCCTGGAACTATGAAGACATGCCAGGACTTGATCCAAACGTAGCAGTGCATCGTCTTAATATTAAGCCGGATGTCAAACCTATCAAACATCAACAAAGACGGTTTCGTCCGCAAATGATGGAGGTAATCGAGGCAGAAGTTAAAAAGCTTATTGACTCAGGCTTCGTTAGGGAAGAGCAACATCCCGAGTGGCTCGCCAATATTGTCCCGGTCCTTAAGAAGAACGGGAAAATCAAGGTTTGTATTGACTTTAGAGACCTCAACGCTGCTTGCCCAAAAGATGATTTCCCCCTTCCCATCACAGATGTTATTATCGACAATACGTGTGGGTTCGAGAGGATGTCTTTCATGGATGATTTCTCTAGTTATAACCAAATAAAGATGCATCCAGCTGATGAAAATCATACCGCATTTAGAACGCCCCTCGGCGTCTTCTGCTACACAGTTATGCCCTTCGGCTTAAAGAATGCAGGTGCTACATATCAGCGAGCCATGTCAAAGATCTTTCAGGAACATCTCCGAAAGACTGTCGAATGCTACGTGGATGATCTGGTTGTGAAAAGTCGTGACAAGAATGACCACATTAAAGATTTAAAGACCATGTTCGATCTGATGCGGACTCATCAATTGAAAATGAATCCTACCAAGTCTTTCCTCGGGATGTCCAGTGGTAAATTTCTTGGATTCGTCGTCACCACCAAAGGTATTCATATCGATCCCAATAAAGTAAAGGCAATTAATGAGTTACAACCTCCGAGAAACCTTAAGGAACTCAGAGGTTTACAAGGGCGGTTAGCGTATATCCGTCGGTTTATTTCGAACCTTTCAGGAAAATGCCAACCATTCTCCAAGCTCACAAAGAAGGGCGTGTCATTTGTATGGGATGACGCTTGTCAAAAGGCATTCGAGAGTATTAAAGAATATCTCTCAAAACCTCCCGTACTCGTCGCACCGAAATCAGGCAAACCGTTCTTGATTTATGTCAAGGCGACGAGCCACTCATTAAGTGCATTGCTTGCACAAGATGACGATAACGGTCATGAGCAGGCGGTATATTATTTAAGCCGAACCATGGTAGGCGTTGAATCTCGATATCCCATGATCGAGAGAGAATGTCTCGCCTTGGTGTTCGCAATTCAGAAGATGCGGCATTACTTGGTCGGACAGACTATTTATGTAATCTCTAAAGTTAACCCAGTCCGGGTATTCATGACACAACCAGCTTTCATGAATTGGCAGTTACCAAAATGGGCCTTGCTCTTGTCCCAATACGACTTACATTTTAAACAACAGAAGTCAGTAAAAGGACAGGCTATCTGTGATCTCCTGGCAGCTAATCCAACTACGGATGCCGCTGAGATATATGACGACCTACCCGATGAAACCCACGAAGTCAACGCAACTTCGCACCAACAAGTATGGCGTTTATACTTCGATGGCGCTTCCCGAGCAGCTATTGTGACAGGTACTCCTGGATGTTCTAAGGTCTCCTCCGGAGTTGGAGTTGTTTTAGTTTCCCCAGGAAAACATGTGATGCCTCGAGCCTACTCGTTAACCGAGCCATGCTCGAATAATGTAGCCGAATATAATGCACTGATCATAGGACTCAATTTCGCTAAAGAGCTAGGAGTTGAGTATCTTGAAGCTTTCGGTGATTCTCAGCTAATAGTCAAGCAAGTCCAAGGGGAGTATGAAGTCCGAAGTTAGGATTTAATACCATATCACAAGATGGCAGTGGAAATAGCGGAATCATTTGAAGGATTCTTCATCGAGCACGTTCCGCGGTTACAGAACACCTACGCAGATGCGTTAGCAGCTTTAGCCGTATCTCTGGCACAGCCTCCCAGGACGGAACAGTTTGTTACGGTAAGAACTCACCAACTCTTAGTGCCGCTTTACGATGAAGATGACAAAGAAGAAGAGGTTCAAGAGGTGCACGCAACTCAGGCTGAATTCGAACCCCGAGATTGGCGTTTCCCCATCATCGATTACGTCTTGCATGGAATCTTGCCAGAAGACGTGAAGGAAAGAGATTCAATCAGACGAAGAGCACCAAGATTCTACTATAATACGGAGAATCGAACGCTATACCACAGGGGGTACGACGGATTGCTAGCGCGTTGCTTATCAACTAAAGAAGCTGAAAAAGTCCTTAGAGAGGCACATGAAGGAGAGTGTGGCGCACACCAACCTGGCCCCAAGCTTTATGACCGCATCAGAAGAATGGGATATTTTTGGCCTTTCATGATGAGTGATGCAATCGGGTATGCCCGAAAGTGTCATGCATGTCAAACACATGCGAATTATATGCATCAACCTCCGGAGCATCTGCATCCTTCGGTTACGTCATGGCCGTTTGAGACCTGGGGAATGGATATCGTCGGTCCTATAAATCCCCCTTCGGTCAAAGGTGATCGATTCATCCTGGCAATTACTGATTATTTCTCCAAATGGGCCGAAGCCGTTCCGCTCAGAGAAGTTAAAACGAGCAACGTCATTGCATTCATCAAACACCATATCATCTACCGGCATGGTGTCCCGAGGCGAATCATACATGACAACGGTCCTCAATTTGTCAGCAACGCCTTCATCAGGTTTTGCGAGAAGTTCAAAATTCAAGACGTCTCATCGACAGCTTACAATCCCACAGCGAATGGATTGGTCGAAGCCTTCAATAAGACTATCATAAAGCTTTTGTCAAAACTCGTGAAAACTAATAAACGAGATTGGGATGACAAGCTTGGCGCGGCTCTATGGGCCTATCGTACTACGATACGCACACCGACCGGTGCAACCCCGTATTCCTTGGTGTACGGGTGTGAAGCAGTCCTCCCGTTGGAAATACAAATTCCATCTCTTCGGATCGCTCTTGCAACCCAGATGACGACTGAAGAACAACATCAGAAACGTCTCAAAGAACTCGAGATGCTCGATGAAAAGCGCCTAGAAGCTCAACAGCATATTGAGTTTTACCAAGCCAGAATTTCTCGAGCTTTCGACAAAAAGGTCCGACAGCGGAGTTTTAAAGAAGGAGATTTGGTCTTAACTGAAAGACGGCCTATGATCCTTAACTCCAAGAAGAAGGGTAATTTGAACCTAAATGGGAAGGGCCATTTGTAGTAGAGATAGTTTACTCGAATGGCGCATATCGCCTAGTCACCAAGGAGGGTGATCGGCTTATGATGCCAATAAATAGCAAATTCTTAAAAAAATACTATCCTTAGTACTTTTAGGATAACTAATGTATCGGGAAGTTCCCGGAAGAACACCACATGTGGTATTCTTAGGGATAACCCAATCACTGTAAAAGTGATAAATAAGATATCCACATTCAAGCTCCAAATGTCAAGATGTTTCCTTCTATCAAATTCCCCATTGATCAAATCAACTGACAGTAGGTCCACTAAAATTTCAGTCCGCCAATTCATGGCAATTTCCAAAGCTTGACGTGTTAAGTCCTGATCACTTAACATCAAAATCCTCCTTTGAATGGCCAGTACAAATCAGTATTTCTACTGCTACTTGTATTCCATTCCCCTTGCTTTCAGGTCAAACCTATAAAAGTTAGGACCAAAGCCAAATTCCTCTCTCGATTCTTTCCATGAACGAGAGGTCCACTGTCAAATTGAGTAATCAAACCTATAAAAGTTAGGATTGTCTCCAACTCTACTTAGTCAAACTTGCATTTAATTGGGGCTAAGTTTGAACAATCTCTTTCGATAAACGAAAACCTTTCATCTTTTTTTTTCCAGCCAAACCTATAAAAGTTAGGGTCGAAATTAGAATTTCCCTTCAATAAATAAAGAACTCTTTTGGATCAAGCAACCAATCCTATGAAAGTTAGGGTTACTTGAATCTTTCCGATTCTCAGAGTGGAGATCCCACTCTTAGTCTCATCTTTCCGGATTCTAGGGGTGGAGATCCCATCTCGAGTTTCCCTTCCTACTGAAGAAAGAATATAAAATTCTTCCTCTTCGGTGCTGGGAGATAGAATATAAAATTCTTCCTCTTCCATCTTTCGGTCCATATTTACCCTAAGAAAAGACACAATTTTCCACCTCAAATCCGTACATTCTATGTACGGGGAACTTTATCTCGACTCCTAAATAGAGATAAGCCTACGCCTAACACGCGTTACCGGTTTAGTCTTTTACTGATTGAAGAAGACACTAGAATTCAAGTCTGGGGAATTTTATCCCGAATCCTAAGTAGGAATAAGTCATCGCCTAATACGCGTTGCTGGGTACCTTTTCCCATAAAAAACGGTGAAGCCTATGTATTCGACATCATAGCACAAAGTCTCAGAGAATTCATTCTCTTAGCACAACGTTACATGCGGAACGGATCTAGACAATCCGCATGCTAGCCCGATTCAAACGGTAATCGGTAAAGGCACATCAAACCCGTTGAAGGCTGGGGGTTTGCTAAAAATCCCAAAGTCTATGTCTAACATGCATTGCCGGTTTAGTCTTTCGCCGATTGAAAAAGACACCAGGGTCTAAACCTGGGGAATTTTATCCTGAAGCCTAAGAAGGGATAAGTCATCGTCTAATAAGCGGTGTGGGGTACCTTTTCCCTATAAGAAATGGTGAAGTCTATGTATTCAAAGTCATAGCATTAAGTCTAAGAAAGGCAATTCTCTTAGCGCAACGTTACATGCGGAACGGATCTAGATAATCCGCATGCTAGCCCGATTCAAACGGTAATCGGTAAAGGCATATCAAACCCGTTGATGGCTGGGGGTTTGCCAAAAATCCTATAAATCTTATCATTGCTGGGTTCAAAATAAATAAAGAAATATCATAAAGGAATCAAACACCGAGTCTCTACTAATAGATCAGGTCAAAGCGTACAATAAAAAGATTATTAGCCCGAAGGCAACTGGCGGCTAAGAACATGAGACTCTAAAGTAGAAAGCCTATCTATAAGAATCTGCTCAAGTTCTGCCTGCAAGCCAGCTCGGACAGATTCTTCAGAACTACTCAAGATCTTCACGGCTTCATTCTTTAACTTCATCAATCTCTCCTGTGTGGATCCTAGCTTCTCGAGTGCCTGTCCACGAGAACGCTCTAATCCAGCCAGTTCTTCTGCAATGATAGTGACAGACTCCTCGGCGTGCTTCAAGGCCTCCTTCAACCTAGCCACTTCCTCGCGACTAGAATCCAAAGAGCTGAGTAATCCAGCTCTATCTGTATCCTTCCTCGCCATAGTAGCCATCAACTGCGCAACAGAACTCTCATGCGACTGAAGCTCGCGGTCAATGGAAGACCTCAGGTCGCGCCACTGTGCCAGCCTATGCTCCACCTGAGAGGACACGAAGGAAGAAGTCCCATTAGCCTTCAATTCCTTCAACTCTCGGATCTCCGACTCCAGAACAGTAAAATCGACAGTGAAGGAATCGGCCAACTCTGGATATCCTTCCTCTCTGAACATCGTCATGTGGCGAGAGAAGGAGCGCCTGAACTGATCGAAACCATATCCTCGATGAAGAAGCTTCTCGATCATACCATTAAAAAAGACGGTAAAAAGGCCGAGGTACGTACGAAAAATGTCTCTGTCGGGATCGGTATCGGCCAAAAGGGCGCGGACATGCTCATATAGAGAGGATCGAGATCCTACAAGCAACAGTGTGGAAAGCTAAGAGATTATCGAATACGATAAGAAAATTTAAAGGTGAATTCCAAGCATACCAACACCAACGGAGGTCCCCTCGGGCTGAGGTCCGACAGGCTCCGAGATAACGGCAGGAGTAGTCATGGAGGGTATATCAACCCCTGTAGGCAAATCGGTTATACCTCTCGGCTGTGGCGGGGAGACACCGCTTGTATGCAAACTATCAGTCCCAGAAATTGTAGTGGTATCAGGCACAACGGCTGGTCCTAGAGTTACATGTCTTTATTAGTCAAAATGAAAATTTG
>BQKN01000093.1:98751-119798 GCA_022839385.1 Asparagus kiusianus
CTCTCGATTCTTTCCATGAACGAGAGGTCCACTGTCAAATTGAGTAATCAAACCTATAAAAGTTAGGATTGTCTCCAACTCTACTTAGTCAAACTTGCATTTAATTGGGGCTAAGTTTGAACAATCTCTTTCGATAAACGAAAACCTTTCATCTTTTTTTTTCCAGCCAAACCTATAAAAGTTAGGGTCGAAATTAGAATTTCCCTTCAATAAATAAAGAACTCTTTTGGATCAAGCAACCAATCCTATGAAAGTTAGGGTTACTTGAATCTTTCCGATTCTCAGAGTGGAGATCCCACTCTTAGTCTCATCTTTCCGGATTCTAGGGGTGGAGATCCCATCTCGAGTTTCCCTTCCTACTGAAGAAAGAATATAAAATTCTTCCTCTTCGGTGCTGGGAGATAGAATATAAAATTCTTCCTCTTCCATCTTTCGGTCCATATTTACCCTAAGAAAAGACACAATTTTCCACCTCAAATCCGTACATTCTATGTACGGGGAACTTTATCTCGACTCCTAAATAGAGATAAGCCTACGCCTAACACGCGTTACCGGTTTAGTCTTTTACTGATTGAAGAAGACACTAGAATTCAAGTCTGGGGAATTTTATCCCGAATCCTAAGTAGGAATAAGTCATCGCCTAATACGCGTTGCTGGGTACCTTTTCCCATAAAAAACGGTGAAGCCTATGTATTCGACATCATAGCACAAAGTCTCAGAGAATTCATTCTCTTAGCACAACGTTACATGCGGAACGGATCTAGACAATCCGCATGCTAGCCCGATTCAAACGGTAATCGGTAAAGGCACATCAAACCCGTTGAAGGCTGGGGGTTTGCTAAAAATCCCAAAGTCTATGTCTAACACACATTGCCGGTTTAGTCTTTCGCCGATTGAAAAAGACACCAGGGTCTAAACCTGGGGAATTTTATCCTGAAGCCTAAGAAGGGATAAGTCATCGTCTAATAAGCGGTGTGGGGTACCTTTTCCCTATAAGAAATGGTGAAGTCTATGTATTCAAAGTCATAGCATTAAGTCTAAGAAAGGCAATTCTCTTAGCGCAACGTTACATGCGGAACGGATCTAGATAATCCGCATGCTAGCCCGATTCAAACGGTAATCGGTAAAGGCATATCAAACCCGTTGATGGCTGGGGGTTTGCCAAAAATCCTATAAATCTTATCATTGCTGGGTTCAAAATAAATAAATAAATATCTTAAAGGAATCAAACACCGAGTCTCTACTAATAGATCAGGTCAAAGCGTACAATAAAAAGATTATTAGCCCGAAGGCAACTGGCGGCTAAGAACATGAGACTCTAAAGTAGAAAGCCTATCTATAAGAATCTGCTCAAGTTCTGCCTGCAGGCCAGCTCGGACAGATTCTTCAGAACTACTCAAGATCTTCACGGCTTCATTCTTTAACTTCATCAATCTCTCCTGTGTGGATCCTAGCTTCTCGAGTGCCTGTCCACGAGAACGCTCTAATCCAGCCAGTTCTTCTGCAATGATAGTGACAGACTCCTCGGCGTGCTTCAAGGCCTCCTTCAACCTAGCCACTTCCTCGCGACTAGAATCCAAAGAGCTGAGTAATCCAGCTCTATCTGTATCCTTCCTCGCCACAGTAGCCATCAACTGCGCAACAGAACTCTCATGCGACTGAAGCTCGCGGTCAATGGAAGACCTCAGGTCGCGCCACTGTGCCAGCCTATGCTCCACCTGAGAGGACACGAAGGAAGAAGTCCCATTAGCCTTCAATTCCTTCAACTCTCGGATCTCCGACTCCAGAACAGTAAAATCGACAGTGAAGGAATCGGCCAACTCTGGATATCCTTCCTCTCTGAACATCGTCATGTGGCGAGAGAAGGAGCGCCTGAACTGATCGAAACCATATCCTCGATGAAGAAGCTTCTCGATCATACCATTAAAAAAGACGGTAAAAAGGCCGAGGTCCGTACGAAAAATGTCTCTGTCGGGATCGGTATCGGCCAAAAGGGCGCGGACATGCTCATATAGAGAGGATCGAGATCCTACAAGCAACAGTGTGGAAAGCTAAGAGATTATCGAATACGATAAGAAAATTTAAAGGTGAATTCCAAGCATACCAACACCAACGGAGGTCCCCTCGGGCTGAGGTCCGACAGGCTCCGAGATAACGGCAGGAGTAGTCATGGAGGGTATATCAACCCCTGTAGGCAAATCGGTTATACCTCTCGGCTGTGGCGGGGAGACACCGCTTGTATGCAAACTATCAGTCCCAGAAATTGTAGTGGTATCAGGCACAACGGCTGGTCCTAGAGTTACATGTCTTTATTAGTCAAAATGAAAATTTGGACAAATAAGGAAAATCGGGATGATAAGATCGTACGCATACCTGCAAGTCCATCGTTCTCAGATGCAACGCGAATGCCAGGAGTCATAAGGGTATCGGTCCCAGCGGCTGGTCCTAGAGTTACATGTCTTTATTAGTCAAAATGAAAATTTGGACAAATAAGGAAAATCGGGATGATAAGATCGTATGCATACCTGCAAGTCCATCATCCTCAGATGCAACGGGAATGCCAGGAGTCATAAGGGTATCGATCGCAGTGGCTGGTCCTATGATTACACCCCTCTATTAGTCAAAAAAAAATCAGATAAATGAAAAGGAACATGACGTCCTAAATCGTATGCATACCTGCGAGTTCGTCACTCCGAGGTAAATTAGATATGCCAGGGATCATTACTGAATCAGTCTCAATAACTGGAGCTGTAATATTAATCCTTCATTAGTCAAAAGATCAAGCAAAATAAAGGGAATCAGATATATACCTGTGAATGAATCACTCTCAAAGGGTGGTCCCATGGTTCTTCTGGTGGCCTGCTCAGCCAACATGTCGACTAATAATCCAGCGTCAGGTCCTGAGAAACTCGGTGCAGAGGCACACCGCTGTTCCTTGAAACCCACATCATGAAAGGCCTCGTCCTCGACTGGCTCCTCTATTACAACATCTGCAGAATAATTTAAGTGTTGGATATATGTATAAGAAGATGGGGAAAGAAAGGAAAGCTCAGAAATACCAGCATCAGGAACAGAAGATTCTTTTTCCATGCTTGGATTCTTCAAGTAATCTGAAAGAAAACCAAGCACAAAAAAAAATATATGTAATGAATCATGAATTCCCTAACTCTTCTAAATACTACTCGAGGAGGGTATCATCGGATGTAGATATACCTGAACATGGAATGGTGTGCTCAACATTGTTCACATGCTCAGTATCAATGTTTGCATCAACATCCATGGAATCGTCATGAATGGCGTCACACATCTGCTGCATGAAGCTATCCATGTTATCAGAACCAGGGAATACAGGGTCCGGTAGAAGTTCGCCCTCTTCAAAGAATCCTGGAACATAAAACATAATTACGAATCCCAGAAGGTAAGTCATCTTAAAGCAATGAAAACGATGAAATATTACCTTCCTCTCCGTCGGCGATGTCTCCTAGATCCACTTCATAGGGGCGCCGACCGACGTGTGGTTTATGAGCAGTCTTCTTCTTTTTCGGAGTACCAGCCCTCCTGGAACCAACGGGTCGTTCGTACATGGACTTGCCACGTATCTCAACCTGTGTAGGAGCTTGGCCGCTAGACCTGGATCTCGCATAACGAGAAGCGAGCGACTCATGATCATCGACTGTCCTACCTGAGGTGATAAGGGTCATTTCATTAGGTAAACAAGATCTTTCATTAATACCAATTGAGATGGAGAAAGAAGACCAAAGAGCATGACAAACCTGCATTAAGTTCTTCTTTGTCAGTATCTATATCCACATACTCCTTCTCAGAAGTCTCGTCCTCGTCATGGGTAGGAAGGAGCTCTTCATTATCTTCCATCCGGTCTTTGCTCGAGAGAGAAGGTTTGGCATGCCTCTTCCTCTGTTTCCTAGCAAGCTCAGCCTTACGAGCAGCCATCATAGTGACTTGAACCCAGTGCTCAGACTGCAGCTCTGAAAGACTCCTCACACCTATGGACTCATTGGCAGAAAGAAACCACTTGCAACTGAGGTAAGTAATCAACGGCTTACGCCTATATGAAGGAAGAGCAAAATGGGCTCCAGTGCAGCCCACCATAGTCCATAGCCACGCTCGGACGCCGTCAATAAGCCCTCCCTCAACCTTCAAACCACGGCTCGGATTCCCAACGTATAGTTGGTCGTAGCCAAACTGACGAGCAAAACGGCAGGGGAGGTAAGGCTCTATGTGGCAACGATTCTTCACCCGGAAAATGAGATACCCAACACGGATGTTCACTAACCAGCAGAAACAACCAACGTCGAGAACAGTCCGATTAGTTCTAGGTTTCTCCTCATCAATCAGCACATCACCATAGCGACCCGAAAAGTGAGGAAAACACTTGAAGAACTCCCAGCTCTTACGAACTTGAAGCTCTCGTTGCACATCACTGAATGTTTTCCCGAGCCATCTGCTCCTCTCCAATAGCTGCACGAGAGGAACAGGGACATCAACAGGGCTGGGCGTCGACATCAAATCAGGACGGTGAAGAACAAGCCACGCCATCAGATACGCATAAGGAAGCTCGACCTTCGCACAAATAAGCTCGGTTGATGGTTCAGAACCCACCTGCGCAAAACCACTGACCAGATACCTAAGCCCACAATGGATACCAGCAACCATCGCTGGGAGCAGAGAAAGCTCCCTCCCATAAGCTAGCTGAACTGTAGGGAAGAGCACCTCGAGAGGTAAGGCGTCTGAAAACTGATGCGGAATGACACACTTCTTCAACCAAAGGGCAAGGTAGCCTGCTAGCAGGGTCCGGGGCTCAATGGATTTCTGTGCATGACAAAGAAATGTACGAAACTTGGTTCCTGCAGGAAAAGCTCCCTGAGCGCTGGCAAGGGTGTAAGAGCGAGCCTCAGCCTTCTCCATCAACTCATTAATGGCAGTAGGTGACAAAATGTCTAACTCACATATGGACTCACCAGAGTTCCCCTCTAAATGCTGGAACAAATAGACAGCAAACTGCTTCAAGCTGACCTGCCTTCTCCTCTTCGCTAGAGTAGAAACCTTTATCAGAGAGGTATGATAATGGCAAGTAAGATCCTAAAGAGTATCGTACATATCGGGAGTATCCTTCTTCAACCACTCCAATTGTTGGTTCGAAGGAAAGTACTCCTGGTATGGACAATCCCCCATCGGAAGACCAGAAACCTGATACATCTCATGCAAGGCCAACCCTAACTCTCCGCCGCTAGTAAGGAACGTGTTACTGTCAGGCATGTATGTTTCCAGCAATGCTAAGAAATGGCGGCAGCTGACCGGGAGTCCATACATGGTGGCTCGTATGGGTGCGTACAATCCACTGCTCTTCAGATCCTTCTCCCAACGTCCCAAGACGTAACTAGTCATGCGTGTCCACCATCCCTTGGGTTGTGAGAAGGCCCAACCATAGCATCTAAAATCTGGTGGAGGTAACCTTCTCCCAAGATGAGCTAGACGATTCTTCACAGTAGAAGCGGCTACTGATACCTCGCCTGGGGTACGGTATTAAGACCCATGATCCCTGGCCGAAGACCACGAATATCATGATACCCAACAGAACCAGGAGTCTTATGATGAGAGGTATATCCACAATGAACTCGCTCAGCATCATCGGTGAGATGCCAAGACATCTGTCGCTCTACGGCCTGTCCCTCCAAATGAGTGAAAGAATACTGACGAGGAATGGAAGGGATATACAGGAGAGCTCCCTGATCATTATTCAGCCAATGCTCATCAGTAAGAATCAATTTATCAGGATCCTCAACATAATCTCCGAACAGAAAACTGGGCTTCTTTAAAGCCTGAGTAGAAGTAGAATCCACGGTAAAAGGAACATCTGTGATCAGCTAGCGCAAGCAATGACGTCCTCCATCCCGTATCAGATGACAAGACTCGTCAGAACGATCTCTATCAAACCGAGAAAGCGGACCAATAGCCTGCGCGATGGATGCAGAAATGAAAACTTCACCACTACAACCGGAGATGGCATGAGGATGAAGACTGCCCGGGGGAAACTCGACTGCAACAAAACAAAGATAGAGTTAGAAAATTATCCAGGAATTAAATCCATCTCATAAAGAGCAAGATAAGATCATCCAAGGGGAAATTGGAGTGACGATTTTGAGCGTCCTACACCGGTAGAGCGGTATGCATCATCACGTAAATAACGTGATAACATACACCGACCTACAAAGTGTAAGACGATACGAAATCGCCCCAATATACCAGAAGACTTGAATTGACCAACAAAACAAGTCCGAAACCTTGACCCCGTGAAGGAGGGTGTCGGTTCTTCCTTAATGACCCGCGAAGGGATCAATCAGTGATACAGAAAATATAAATTCTCACCCCCAAAGAAGGATGCCGCTGGAGAAGATGTCGTGGGAACCTCTTCCTCGCTATGCTGCGAATGGGAACGACTCCTATGAGGTCGACGACGACGTGGAGACATCGAGAATCTGCAATGGGGATTAGCAGGTCAAGTATAGTCATGAATCTGAATATCCGAAATTTAAAAGGGAAAATTAAGAACTTTAACTAGAATCCTATGAATAAATAGGATTTTATAGTTGAGGTCTAATTAAACCTACAAATTTCGTGCATGCAAAACAATGATCATGATAGATTTTGGTGAAATACCGAAAATACCCCTCGTATTCAAGGCTAAATTCTGGTCAAGGATACACTCGAATTGGGGAATGGTCATCATATTTATTCATCTAGCACCCTCGACATCTCACAATTTTGGTTAATTTCGCAGATAAACCCTTTTGTAAAATTTAGCCGATTTTACAAATAAACCCCTCAACAACTTTTGATCCTCTTGCATAAAGCACCCCTCAAATTTTCGACCAAATGGACATGTAATACAAATCCAAATTTTAGTCCTTTATTACATGAACACCACCTCAATTCTCCGGCCAATTTTGCAAATAAGCCCCCAAAAAGATTTCGGCCCATATTTGCACATAAAACCCTCAACAATTTGTGATCTTTTTGCATGAAGCACCCCTCAAAGTAGTGGCCAAGTGTGTCTAAAGTCCAAGCCTCAAAATTTCAGTCCTATTTTGCATAAAGGCCCCTACAAATTTCAGCCCCCTTTTTGCACAAAAGCCCCCCAAATTTCGGCCCTATTGCAATTTTTGCATAAAACCCCCAAATACTTGTGCATACATAAACCACCATCAAAGAGCCCATCTTCTAACTCATGAGAACAAAAAGCTATGATCTTGATATGTAAATTCGTGGCACACCATCTTTACAAGTATAAAGTTTCAATCTTTGGCAAGAAATAAGAGAGTTTTTGGAGGAGAAGCTTACCCAAATCAAGAGACCTCCCTTGAGCTTGAGGATGAAGAAAAACCCTAGCTTTGAGGAGAGAAGAATTTCGGCCAAGGAGAGAGCACCAAAATCTGAATTTTTGTATTGAGTTGAGGGTTTTAAGGAAGAGAGGTTAATGGGTTTTAGAGTTCTTGAAGGAAGGAAATAATGGTGTATGAGGAAGAAGGAGTTTGAGAGGGAAAAGGATTCCCCTTTTGAAAATATGGAAAGAGGGGGAAAACAAAAGAGGAAACAAAATCAAAACAAGAAGGAAAGCAAAAGAGGAAACAACAAAAAAAGGGAAAAATAAAGGGGGGGGGGGTGTCTCGGCCTTGAACCGAGACACCCTAGGGTGTCTCGGTTTTGGCCGAGACACCCAAGGGTGTCTCGGCCAAGGTTGAGACACCCTCAGGTGTCTCAGCCCATTTCGAGCCCCCGGATCCCATTTTGAAGTCCGAATTCGCCTATTTTTCGTCAGTTGTTAGATATTTCGACGAAATCCACACTAATCAACACTGAACGATTCGAAACCCTAGGGTCAACGCCGGTCAACACGTAACCCTAGGTTAATGCCAGTCAACGCGTTGCGACCAAAAAGTCAACGTTCGATGTTCGAAACCCTAGGGTCAACGCCGGTCAACGCGTAACCCTAGGTCAACGCCAGTCAACACGTTGCGACCAAAAAGTCAACATTCAACATTCAAAACCCTAGGGTCAACGCCGGTCAACGCGTAACCCTAGGTCAACACCAGTCAACGCGTTGCGACCAAAAAGTCAACATTCAACGTTCGAAACCCTAGGGTCAACGCCGATCAACGCGTAACCCTAGGTCAACGCCAGTCAACGCATTGCGACAAAAAGTCAACATACGGTGATCTGAAACCCTAAGTCAGCATGATGTGACAGAGATAGTCAGTTCAAAGTCAACTCAATGACACGAGCCAAACTCAACTCACTGGTGGTAGACTCGAGACTCCGACGACTGCCAGGCGATAAACGCAGCGCCGTAAGGACTTCGGCTATTCGTCAAAGCATTAAATAGACCGTAAATCGAAGGAGCCAAGAGTTGAAGCTAACTACAGGTCCTTTACACCGACTGAAGGCTGGACCAATCACATCCAAAGTATTCCGGCCTCTTCTATAAAAGAAACAAGTCCGGAACGCTTTGGAGGGGGTATTTGTAGGCATCAAAAATTACCTATAGGTCTCCACGAACAGCTCAGTGTTAAGGAACGATGATGAACGTCACTATCTGGTTCACAGGAGTTTGATTGACGTCGGTGAATCGACGAACTACGTGAGCTGACAGAATTTCGGAATAACGAAGATAATCCAACCATCGGAGCTGATAGAACTCCTTGTCGGCTTTCCAACGCACTTCGAATCACTCAAATCTAAGTTCGGACGAAGGAATTACGGTGGAAAACAGATAAATACACCATATGGAATGTCTCGGACCAACGAGACACCCTTCGGTGTCTCGGCCAAGGCCGAGACACCCTAGGGTGTCTCCAATCAAGTGGAGACACCCTGGGGTGTCTCCAAGGTAGATTTAGGCCTTTAAGTGTTTTTAACCGCTCCGTTATCCCCTCAAGCCTATAAATACAAGCCTTAGGCCTCATTTTTTGGAGATCTGGAGTTTTGGAGAATTGGCGAAGCCCTGCCGGACTAAAGAGTGATCGAGTTCTTCAACGCAAGAGATCGAGAGTCCTCAGATCTGCATCACCTGTACCCGATCCTTAGGATTATCCCGTTGTGGTAATCCTAAGAAGAGCAAATATCTTGCTTTTATCGAGATAGGCGCTTCAGTTTCTAGATCTCCTCGCGGATCGACGAAGCTCTGAACCTGATCTGATTGCCAGGTAGTCCACGGACATCGACGTCCCCGTCACAGGCTAAAGACCCACGCAAGCAAGAGACGACGAACGGATCTTGTGTTATTTTTGAGAAAGTGTAATTTTTCATCTTTTCTTTTGATTAAGATCTGAATTCTTTGTAAAGACTAATTTTATAATGAGTTCAGTAATGAAGGCAATTTTCACCGAAAACAATACGTCGAGGTACGCCGTATCGGTATATGACATGATATTTGATGAACTTAATCACGTCATTGGTCTTGACTTCTCTTAAAGGGATGGCTTCGGCCCATTTAGAGAAGTAGTCGGTGATCACGAGGATGAAGCGATGTCCTCTTACCGACGGCGAGGATATTGGTCCGATAATGTCCATCCCCCATGCTTCGAAAGGCCATGACGCCGTTGTTGGGTGTAGGTCTTCAGGAGGTCGATGCTGTAGTTGGCGTGGATTTGGCACGCGTGGTAACGCTTTGCATAAGCAACCACGTCGCTGACCATCTCAGGCCAAAAGTAGCCTATCCTCTGTAACCGATCCCAAAGCTTGGGTACGGGCTGATGAGCTCCGCAAGTGCCATCATGGGCTTCGCACAGAGCTTCTCGTGCTTCTGTCTTTGAAAGACATCGAAGTAACAAGCCGTCATACGACCTTCGATACAACGTCTTTGTGGTCAAATCGTAGTGGAACCTTAAGATGCGTCGGCGGACAGACTCTCGCTCCCTAGCATCTTCGGGTAGCATGTCGTACATGACGTAATCGATGATCAGGAGATACCAATCTTTCAGGTCGGGCTGATCCGAGACCTGGTGAGTGGCATTCACTTCTAGAACGTCTTTTGGTCGAAAGAGTCGTCGGCTCACCACAGTGACCCATTGAGTCATTTCTAGTGGCTGGGCCAAGTTAGCCACTAAGGATGCGAGGGCATCTGCGTGCGTGTTCTTGGAACGAAGCACATGCTCGATGCGGAAGCTTTCGAATGACTCTAGTAGCTTGGTAGTTGCTTTATAAAGTGGGATCAGGTCGTCGTTTCTAACTTCGTATTCCCCCGTCATCTGCTTGACAATGAGCTGAGAGTTGCCGTAGGCCTCGAGATGCTTTATCTCTAATTCTCTTGCCAACTCGAGTCCAATGAGCAGCGCATTATACTCAGCCACGTTGTTGGTGCATGGCTCTATTAGAGAAAAGACTCGGGGTAGTATGTGGTTATGTGGGAAAGTGAGGACCACCCCCATTCCTGCAATAATAGATCCGTTTGTGCCGACGTGAGATGCTCCGTCGAAGAACATTTGCCAGGCTTCCGCTGGGGAGGTCGCGTTGACCTTGAGGGGTTCATCTGGCAAATCTTCGAATAGGTCAGTTTTTTTCCCTAGCGGATGACTGACCATGAGATCACAGATAGCTTGCCCTTTGATTGACTTCTGTGGCATGAAGTGAATATCGTACTGAGATGGTAGGAGTGCCCATATGGCCAAACGCCAGTTTAAGGCCGTGGGCTGCGTCATGAAGACTCGGATGGGGTTCATCCGGGAAATGACATAGATGGTTTGGCCAACTAGATAGTGTCGCATCTTTTGGATGGCAAATACCAAGGCTAAACACTCCTTTTCGACTATAGGGTATCACCGTTCGGCGCCCTGTAGAGATTTACTCAGGTAGTAGATGCCCTATTCATGGCCAGCATCGTTATTTTGTAAGACAATCGTCCCTGGAGACCCCTTAATTCCTTAAGATTTCGGGGCGGTTGAAGCCCTTGGATAGCTCGTACCTTATCTGGGTCAATTCAGATTCCTTTTGTTATTACCACGAACCCAAGGAATTTACCGCTGGACATCCCTAAGAATGACTTCATAGGATTCATCTTGAGTTGGTGAGTTCTCATGAGTTCGAACATCACCCTCAAGTCTTGGAGGTGGTCCTCTTTACTGTGACTTTTCACGACCTAGTCGTCCACATAGCATTCGATCGTATTTCGTAGATGGTCTCAAAAGATCGTGCTCATGGCGAGTTGGTAGGTTGTACTGGTATTTTTGAGTCTGAAAGGCATGCATGTGTAATAGTATACCCCTATTGGAGTCCTGAACGAAGTGTGTTTTTCATCATCGGGGTGTATTTTGATTTGATTGTACCCTGAGAATCCATCCATGAAGGACATCCTCTCAAACCCGCACGTGTTATCAATGATGACATCTGTGATGGGCAAAGGAAACTCGTCCTTAGGGCAAGAAACATTAAGATCTCTGAAGTCAATGTGGATGCGAATCTTACCGTTCTTCTTCAGGACTGGAACAATATTAGCTACCCAGTCGGGGTATTGTTCCTCTCTGATAAAATAGGATTCAATCAGCCTTTTTACCTCAACCTCAATTGCCTCCATGACTTAGGGACAGAATCGTCTCTACTGTTGTTTGACTGGTTTGGCATCTGAGCCGATGTTGAGGCGATGCATGGCGACCCGTGGATCAAGACAAGGCATGTCCTCGTAATTCCATGCGAAGACATCAATGTATTCCCGTATGAGGGCAATAAGATCTTCCTTCTCTTAGGAAGGTAAGCTGTCGCTGATAAATATGGGCTTGGGATTGGCCTCATCGCCCATGTTTATCTGGAGGATCTCATCCTCGGTAGGTGGTTCACGCTAGTCGAAGCGATTGCTCCATTGAGTGTTGATATGATGGTCCCATGTCTTGTTATAAAGGGGGATCTGCCTGTCTTCTGTCATCTTAGTGGGTTCAACCATGGCCATGTTGACTGTAAGTTCCTTGAACAAGTCACCCATACTGATGTCCGAGTCTCACGCTGAGGTTGTCGACGATCGATCCCCCGAATGGGCATCGTCGGAGTCCTCATTGAAATACCAGAACAATTCTGATGAGGAGAAGCGTAGCCTAAAGCTCTCCGAGTCTTGTTGAAGTAATTTAAGGGTTTGCCTTTAGGCACATAGGCAGGTCGGATGACTGTCTTTCGCCCCCGGCCGTAATTCAGACCCTCTGGATGAGTGAGGTCGTATCCCATGTCGCTCATTATGCGCTTCGTGACTTGACTGTACTGCGAAAACTAAGGCGCGGGGCCTTCCTCTTCAGACTCGTCCCACAGCATACGTAAAGGGTGATCGATTCGTCCAAAGATAATATCTTTTTGATAGTTATCCCGGGCCGGTGCGACGAGTACGACTTGCGAATACTTGATCGCTTGTCTCTTTGCAACATACGACGAGCATACAGGAAAGTGTAGAGAAGAGTCATTATAGAGCCTCGACATTAGGTCGTTAAGCGCGTCATCCTTGGACGTTGAGCAAGACGACAAATAAGCAAAGTTGAACTTCTCATTCAAGATAATCTCCTCCGCATGAACAGCGTCAGTTACATCGTGACTTTCGTAGCCAATTACAATTGATTCAAAATCGTTCAAGACAAGGCCGTCGCCGTACTCGGGCTCGCTATCCGCCTCATTGCTACTTTCGAGCTCCTCGATCGATGGCTCGTCAGGATCCTGGTGCAACAGAGAGTCTGTGAAGTAGTTCTCGATGCCCTTGAAGGGTTGTTTGTTGGCTACTATTGTTTTCACCCGCTCGTAATCATTCACATACTTTAAGCATTGGTGTAATGTGGACGAGACTATCCGGTTATTGTGGATCCACGGACGTCCTAAGAGCACGTTGTAGGGTGGCTCGGCGTCGATGATGTAGCAGGTTACCTCCGTCTTCATGTCGCCTATTCGGCACTTCAGACGGATCTTGCCGAGTGGCCGAGTTCTAGTGGCATTAAAGACAAAGATAGTCGTGGTAGTCGTGGATAGATTCTTCGGGGGTATCCCCAGGTGTTTGATCAGTTTCAGGGGTACGACTCTTAGTGCGGACCCCGGGTCGACTTGAATTCGATCCACTTTTGAGGAACCGACGTACTCCGTGAAGTACAGTGGTCGATCATGAGAGGTGCTTTTGATGAGCATATCCTCAGGAGTAAATGTGATGCAAGGGACCCGCCTTTTGATGGTCTGGCAGCACATCGCACATTCCCTTTCCGTATCTTCTTCCCTCAAGAAGTAGGTGGCGAAGACTTCCGAGTCGACCAATGCCTCTTGTAGGGCTTCCCGGGTAGGTCTGGATAACCACAGAAGGTCATACATGGTAATTCGTGTAGGGATGCTCTTCAGCTACGCGAGCACGTTGAATTAGAAAGGTTGATTGCTCGAGCTTGGCTTATTTGGACTCAGAGGGGCTGCTGCAGTTGGCCTCATGGGAGGTCTTGTCGGGTTCTCCGTCCTTATAGGGTACTCTTTGGTGAATTCCTTTCCTACTCTAGTAGCAAGGGCGGCAGTTTCCTCATCGGAGTCGGTGAGGGTAGATACTACAGTCTAGTCTCCATCCGGAACAGCGGAGATGACATTGCAAGGTTTACCATTGGTCTTCCTCGAGGGCTTTGCAGTCCATTGCTCGTCACTAAGGAGGTCCGGATGAACCCACATCACCTGACCTGATGGCAAGGTCTGGGGTACTAAACCTTTTCCTCGTTGGTTGTAAGGGTCGTCGTTAGTGATCTTCAGGACCGCCTTGGGGATAGGAATTACCCCTGCCGGAGCCTGAACCTCCGGGAGATCTGTTCCAAAACTCAGGGTGATCATATTTGTGGTCACCTGCTTTTGTACCTTCTCCTTCTTTAGGACTCCTTCATCATAGAGGACCTGGAGCTTGTCTTTGAGGATGTAACACTTAGAGGTGTGGTGACCAAGGAACCGGTGGTACGCACAGTAACTCGGGTCACTAGTCTTGTTTGCCTCCTCAGGCTTTGTGACTTCTGGTAGTTTGATTCGATTGCTCTTTAAGAGAGTGTTGAATGTTGCCACTACTTGGTCCTCCTTGAAGTCGTATTGCCTTGGAGGGTGCTGCTCGAACTGCCTGGGCTTTGGCCTTTGAGCCGTCTTGGGTGCCGGAGCGGAATCGACGGCTATGATTTCCTTTCCTCTTGTTCGAGGGGGATTCTTTGGCATGGTCAGCTCCACGGCTCCCTTCTTGGGGTGAGGTTCTTCGGCCTCTAGCCTCTTGATCATATTTTCTACCTGCTCGCCCTGGCGAACAAGTTCCTTCCAGGTCCGGGTTTTCACCGCGCCGACCTTGGACAGAATATGGAACAAGAGATTATTGTGGCACATTTCGATCAGTGTAGACTCAAAAACTTGGTCCCGACAGTGGACCGATCGGTTCCTGAATCTCTTTACGAAGTCGTTGACCGACTCCGACTTCTGTTGCTTTTCGGCGAGGAGGGTGGCCATCGACACCTCCGTGTCGTCATCAAAGAAGCGGGCCAAGAAGAGCCTTTCCGTGTCGACCCATGACTTAATAGAGATGGGTTCTAATTTGCGGAACCATTCAAACGTTACCCCCTTGAGGGTGCCTATGAACAACCTGGTGAGAATAGCGTTGTTCCCATGAGGAACCCAGTCTGTGCCATAAAGTAGTAGATGTGTTGTGAGGGTGAGCCCTTACCATCAAACTGCACCAAGCTAATTAGCTTGAACTTCGCTGGGTATGGAATCATATCCTATTCGACAGGATAAGGTCGGACCACCCCCGGCTTGTTCATGTTCTGTTGGAGTTTCAAAGCGTTGAGCTGGCTTTGGAACTCATTAAACCTTCTGTCGCGGGTGCTACCCCTAGTATGCGACTTTCCCAACGATGTCTTGGAGGAGTAATCGGAGTATGGACCGATATTATCTTCCGTTTTAGTCACTGGGTGAGGAAGAGGTACCCACTCCTTACTCCCTCTCGGCCACGATAGGGTGTGCTGGGTTCTTTTCTTCTTCTTCTTCTTATTCAGAAGCTGCTCCAACATTTCCCTTAAAGAGTCGATGGTTGAATGTTGCTCTTCGAACTTCTTGGCCACCGTTTGATCATCCGTGGTGTCAACCATGTGTACTCTTGCCAGTGCATCCTCACTCGAGTACAAAGTTTAGGACGTGACTACTGCTGAGCAAACCTCGTCTTCACCGTCGGAGGGAGGTGCTAAGGTTGAGTAATCAAACTCAATGCTCATCCCCGTATGACTGCGGGTATGTTGGAATATACCGTCTTGTTCCCGTTGAGCAAGCGGATGATTAGGCCCTAGGAAGGAGTCTGAATATGGAGAACTAGAAAGTACCACCTTACCCCTATCCGTCATGTTGATCATAGCGGACGGGAGCTCTAGGTCATCAAGGGCGCGCCTGCTTCGGCGACTACGCCTTTGACGAGTAGATTTTGGTTGAGAAGGTAGTCGGGAAAGCCTTTCAAACACCGAAGGTATCCCCGTTCCTACACACTGACAATCGACGAGTACCGTTTGGATAAGCCTTTCGTAGTGACACTGAGGATTCGCCTCATGCATGGTGCGTTTGTGAGTTAGGTAACCTCGGAGGTCTTCTTTGGGTGGTTGGTAACAACCCCCAGCATGAGAAGGATTAGCCAAGCGACCACACGAGAGAGGTTTAGACGAACTCTCTGGCATACACCGGGTAGAATGGTTGGGTGTTAGAGTCAGGCGAGTTCACCTTGACAGGCGACTCCCCGCGCTAGGGCGAGTTTGCGCCTATTGGTGGACTTCGTCTATCCGCTCATGTGGGCGGACTTAGGATGTCTCGCTTACTACCTTGCCTTTATTATGACGGCTTGTCTGGCACTGACGTGGTTCTCTTGATGTCGGCGGTACATTTGTTTGAGCAAACCTACCTGAGTTGGGCGGTCTATTCACTTTAGGGATGTGACCTGAGAAGTGAAGTCCGCCTGTTTTGGCAAGCTCGTCTAGAGCGCTGTACTTGATAGAATGGGAGATGTTGCAGTCAGGGCGAATCCCGCCTGAGCGTGAGAGTTCATCTGATTTGGTGATCTCCTCAGCCTTGGGGGGGGCTGAGTCTCCGTCTCGCGTCTTTCAGACCCGAATAATACTACAGGCCGTCATACGAGGTGAAGGTTTGAGCTTTCCGCCTGGTGAGGAGCTGTCATTGCCGCTGCTGGGCCCTTCTTGAGAGAGGAGCGTCTGGGCGGACCACGTCGACTTGGTCCGTGCCAAAGCGAACCTCTGTTTCCTTTTGGATGGAGGTTTGCGAGGGTCGTTTGGCGACCCATTTGGCAATATTTTACCTGGTGTTCCCGGCCTTTGGTTTGGCCGTGATCGATTTTGTGGAAGTTCGATTCCCTGCCATGACTCGGATGGGGTCCTCGAGCACGGGGGCTTTGGCCATTTGAGGTCGGCCTCTACGCACGACTCGGTGATGTTTGCGGGACGTGTCGCCACCAGAGGAGGAGGAGGACAAGTACTCTTCGTACTTGGCCTGATCGAACTCGATTTCTAGGGACTCCACGGTTGTTCCGATAGGAACCTCGTCGAATTGAGCTACCACCGTTTCTGTTGAAGAAACAGCTTCTCTCACTGTGGTCGCCATCTTCTATATGGTGTAAATTTTAATCTCCCGAAATAGGGATTTTTTTTGTATTGATAAGAATAGCTTATTACAAACTAATGAATCAAAATTATAACAGAAACGGAGGGAAGGCCCTCCTTGTTTAACGTGGGGACTTTAGTAGCTATAGGACGCCTCGCTCAGTTCTTGCACCGAGTCTGCTTCCCTTGGACGATTTGACCGAGGTTGCTGGTGAGCTTCAGTACGCAGTAGGAGCTCGTGCTAGTCGAGTTCGAGTTTTTGAGTGCGATGGTGATCAGGGCCCGAAGCTAGGAGAGGATGCTACAGTGCAAAGGTCATGCAAAGAGCTTGTCGTCAACTCCGTCGAGAGTTGAGAGCTATGGTTCAGCTAACTGATTGAATTAATCACTTAAATATGAGCCAACCAAACTGCTGAACCCCTTCTCCATGGCCGGAAGAAGTTCTTAAATAGAGGAGAGACGGCGTGGCCACTCCTTGAATCATGGGATATGACCATGTACTATTGGGAGATACCATGCTCCTCACTTATACCGTGAGCGGCCATTTGAGGGGCTCGGAGCATTGTACTTTTCCTCTTCACGTTGCGGGGAATGGGAAGGTCCACTCCTGTACGTGATACTATGGCCGCCTAATACTCGAGTGAGCCTGGCAAGTTCGTCGATTGCTCAGCGGTTTGTTTGGTCGTTCAGGCGAGCCTTGGCTGCTTGATCGAACTTGACTCGTGCAGGTGAGCTAAGTATAGCAGCGGTGTCCAATAACTGCAAGGATTTGACTAGCCACTAGTACTGCGAGTGGGCACTTGAAGGACTTGGAGTACTGTGCTCCTTCCTTTCACGTCGCGGGAAGTGGGAAGGCCCATCCCTGTATGTGGTATAGCGGCTGCCAAGTACTCTGGCGAGTTTGGCGAGCTTACCGTTTGTAGGCGAATTCGACTCTTGACTCGTACAGGAAAGTCAAGTCAGCAGGCGGGTCTGTGGTTACCCGATGTAGGCGAATTTGGCGATCGCGTGACCTTGACTTGCGCAAGTGAGCCTATTCCTTGGGTGAGCCCAATTTCTAAGCTGTGCGGGCGGCTTGAATATGCAGGCGGATTTCGTGTTTTGTCTGCGAAGGTAATTTTTACCGTCTACGGTTTGCTTTGGCACAGTTACTCTTATATTTATATTTCTTATTATCATTGTCCATTGCTCATTATTTATATCATCCACTATCTTGTTTATTTTGTTTACCCTTGTGTATATCACTTATCCTATCTCACATATCTTGTATTTTATACTTGCTAGGATAACTTGTTAATTAGTTTTAATTGGTACAAAATCAGATTAGATTAGCTTAAGACCCTAATCACCCCCCTCTAGGGTCTAACACTTATCTCCTACTATAAGAAAGTGATGGGTGATGGGCACAGCTGTCTCCACCTCCTTACCAGATATGAACATAATTCAAAATGGCCCCTGACTTACTGAAAATCAAGATGCAAATTTATCTTGTCTAGTCACAAAGGATGAAATTAAACAGGTTATTCTCTCTGTGCTTGATGATAAAGCCCCAGGACCTTATGGGTTTAGTGTTTCTTTTTACAAATCTACGTGGCCTATAGTTAGGGATGAAATCACTTTAGCAATTGAAGAGTTTTTCAAAACAGGAAAGCTATTGGGCTCAGTTAATTCTACCTCCATCACAATCATTACTAAGGTATAATGCCCTCAAAACCCTGTTGATTTTAGGCCAATCTTATGATGTAACTGCCTATACAAATTCATATAAAAAATCCTTGCAAATAGAATACAATCAGTTATTGGTTCAATCATCAGTGAAGCTTAATGTGCCTTTATTAAGGGTAGGCAAATTTCTAATAATATCTTACTAGCACATGAGCTGGTGAAGAACTATGGCAGAAAGCACTTATCTCCAAGGGTAATGCTTAACATTGATATAAGAAAAGCTTCTAACACAATAAGTTGAGCCTTTTTAGAAAATATGCTCAAAGGATTGGGGTTCTCAAATGTGTTTATTAAATAGACTATGACATGTATTTCATCCCCAAAATATTCAATATCCCTAAATGGATCCCTTCATAGATATTTCAAAGGTGCTAGAGGATTAAGGTAGGGAGACCCTCTCTTCCCCTATTTGTTCATTATTGGCATGGAATTTCTTTCCAGGAACCAGAACATGTTGAAGCAAGATAGTAAGTTCAAATTTCATTCAAAGTGTGGTAAACTTAAGATCACACATCTTACTTTTGCATATGATCTTCTTCTGTTCAGTAGAGGGGATGTTTACTCAGTACAAAAATTATACCAATGTGTTAAGAATTTTGCAGCCATACCTGGTCTTGAAGCAAATCTCTCAAAGTGTTCTATCTTCTATGGTGGTGTTGAAGACTCTGTTAAAAGCTCAATAAATAGGTGTCTGTGTTTTCCTGAAGGGAACTTGCTAATAAACTACCTCGGTGTTCCTTTGATATGCAAAAGTCTTTCTTTTGTTGATTGCACTCCTCTCTTTAAGAAAATCATAAGCCAATTCCAAACTTGGTTGAAACACGGGAAATTGTCATATGCGAGGAGGCTTCACATCATCAAAAAAGTGTGATACTAGGTGTCCAGCGTTTTTGGACTTCCAACTACATTTTACCAGCAAAAGTCCTTCAGAAAATTGACGACTTGTGCAGGGACTTTCTATGGGGTAAAAATGACCAGGTGTTCAAATCTCCCCTAGTATCTTAGGATAAAGTTTGTAAGGAGAAGAAGTATGATGGATTGGGGATTTTTTATATGACAAATTGGAACACTGCCACTGCTCTTAGAATAATATGGTACTTTCATATTAACAAAGAGTAGTTGTGGATGAAATGGATTTATGGCACCTATTTGAAAGATAGAACAATCTAGCAAGTTAATGTGAAATCAGGGGATTTTTGGATGTGGAAGAAACTACTTGAGGTCAAGGATAAAGCAATCATCAGTTGTGGAGGCATTGAAAATTTGAAGCAATGTATCAGCTCGTGTTACAAAAATTCAAAGGTTCAGTTATCCGAGCTTTTCTCTGTCATTTCCCTAGAAACTAACAAAGTGTCATGGTTTTCTACAGTTTGGGATAATTTGAGCTACCCAAAGCATAGATTTATCTTGTGGTTAGTTGTGCTAAACAAGCTACTAACAAGAGATCGACTTCTTAGGAGAGGAATTACTCAATCTGGACTTTGTTGCTTATGTTCTGGTACAACTTTGGAAACCCGTAATCACCTGTTCTTCGACTGCTATTTCTCAAATGGAGTTTGGAATAGTATCATGGATTGGCTCCAATTTAGACGGAGGGCTTGTGATTGGGATATCCTGTTGGAATGGTTTAGTTATAGGCTAAAAGGGAAAGGCTTCAAGCAAAGATTGAAGAGATTAATTGGCACTATCTTCTACAATTTACAGCTTATGGAGGGAGCGGAGCATAGGATTTTCAACCTGAAAACCAAGAGCATTGATTAGGTTATCAGAGAGATTAAGGTAGATATTATGACTATTATTCTTAACAGTTCTTTCCTAACGGATAAAAAGCAATTGCTTCTATCTCTTTGAAGCTCATACTTGTAGATAGCTGGTTTCAGTTGATTTTGTTTTGATTTTTCAGTTTACCTTAGAACTGAATATCTTGGTGTACATAAATATTTCCAATTGGTAAATGAATAAAATTCTTTATTGACCAAAAAAAATAGCCAAGACTTCAACCCATGAGTGATTGTTAGATTATTTTGGCTAAGGGCCTGTTTGTTTCGCAAAAAATTACAGAAAGTGGGGGAAAGAAAATGAATTTTGATGTTTTTCTCTACTTTTTGATGCTTGGTTCGTCAAAATTCGGAAAGAAAGTGAGGGAGAAAATGAGTTGTCACCATATTATTGGATGAGATGAGTAGTTTTTAATGTTTTCCTCTACTTTCTTTATTTTTTGTTCTTTCTTGTGTTTGGTTCATTCTTAAAACTAAGAAAATAAATGAGAGAAAATGAGCTGTCATTATATTATTGGATGATGTGACCCATACTTAGGAAAATCAATTTCCTTTTTTTTAGGAAAGGGATAGAAGGAAAGTTTAATGAGATGTGATGAGTTGTCACCATATTATTGGATGATGTGAGCAATTTTTAAACATGGTAGAAAATAAAGAAAAGTTGGGTGAGGTGAGTTAGATGAGTTGATTGATGTGACATATTTCTTGTGTTTAATTTATTTTTAAAAGTAAGAAATAAGATGTGATGGGATGAGTTGTCATAATATTATCGGGGGAAAGTGGAGAAAGTGAAGGAAAGCGGGTTAAAGAAAGTGGGGGAAAGTGAAAAAGTGAAGGAAAGTGGGTTGAGTTTTGGATTCTGGGGTAAACGAAACAAACAGGCCCTAATAGTCTGCGACTACATGCATCACTATGGGGG
>BQKN01000093.1:119898-131195 GCA_022839385.1 Asparagus kiusianus
TTTTTTTAAGGAATTATGCAACACGATGACTTCTCAGGAGATCAACATCCATCCTAGTACTACTCTCACTTATCGTCACCCCCCCATCCTAGTACTACTCTTGTCCAAGAATGCTTAACTTTAAAGTTTTGATGGGATATGATGCATTAGATTGCATCCGATGCATGATGCTTCATAACCCATTATATTCCTAGATGTATATCTATATTTAGGAACTATGTAGAAATATATATCATTATGATCCATGAGTAGGGCTGTAGGGGTGCCAAAAAATGACTGTATCTAAGGATTTATTAAATGTCCGTATCTAAGGATTTATTCATATCCATATTCGTTAGGATACAGACGTAGTTACTAGTATCTCTATCTAATGGAACATGGTTATGGATGTAGTGAAATATTCGGATCCTTATCCGAAAAATATCCACATATATATTGTTCATGCAATTGTTGTTTTAATCCTAAGATTGATAGATTTGAGGCTAATTTTGATGATCATCTAATTTTATCTTTTCGAATATAGCGAACATATTAATGAACTTTCTTGTATCATTGAAATATATATTCTCTTTAATATTATATCTATTTTGTATCAATATGTCTATCCACATGTATATCCGTAACCATGTTCGAATTTCGTGGCTATGAATGAATATTTTTCTTATCGAGTTATATTTATATTCATAATTGATAAAGAGATAATGATACAGTAATAAGTATCGTGTAGTAGCAGTATCCGCCCCTATCCGTGAGCGTTCATGAAATTAGGTCCTACTCTAGCTAGAAGTACGCTAACCTATGGCTATGGACCTCAAAGGATGAGTAGCAAGAAAGAGAGACAAGGAAGTGAACATTGAGGAGGGACTGAAAGATAGTACAATTTTTTCTGTCAGGTGCCAGTATACAATAGTACAGATTTGGAGGGAGAGGGGAGACAATGAAGAGATTTTGGCTGCGGCCGCGGTGGATATGCCGCTTACCTTGCAATTTGAGAGAGAGAGATCTAAGGAGTTGTCACATCTTTCCTCTGGGATTTCTTCTGCAAGACCCACCATCGTCCTCACTCATTCATATATTCCTCTTTAACTTTTCATTCAATTAATAGGGTACGTCCCTAAAAAACTTAGAAGCTAGTGTCCTTAAGACTCGCAAAGAATAAAGTCAATCAAAGTTTCAACATGTATCACGATCACTAAGTCAAGAGCATAAGCTTAGGGGGTGTTTGGTTGCATTGTTTTTGAGAAATGTTTTCTCAAAAAGTACAAACAATGACATTTTTGTAATTAAGAGATTTCTATAGATTTCTATAAATCGTGTTTGGCTCAAAAAAGATTTACAGAAATGTTTTCTATAAAGTACAGAAAAGTACCAAATTTTATAGAAATTGATTTCCTTAAAAAATGGGCGGAAATCTCTTGGAAATCTGACGTATTCATTATTTAAATAATAAAACTCATTAACATATTTCTATAAAGTTCTCACTTTTCTATATAGTTGGGGGTGTTTGGTTACATTTCTATAAATTATAAGAAATGTTGCTATTTTCCCAAAAGTTACGAGTCATTTTCTTGTTTTGAACCAAACAAGTAAAATACAAAAAATAAGAAAATTTGTATGTTTTAACTTCTCAAAACTTTTTCTATAATTTTTTTAAGAAATACAAGGAAATCAAATTTTGGGTGGAAAACATTTCCTATAATTTTTAGAAATGTAACCAAACACCCCCTTATGCTTACATATAATAAATATATAGAATCACAGTATATTTTGCGAACTGGGCTATCAAACAAGTAGTAGGCACTTTCCTATATGAAATAGTTGTCTTATTATTCTTGATATCTTATTTAAAAAAGGTTCATCAGCTCATAACCAAATCTTATATCTACATATAAATGTTTGTAGATAAAATGCGTGGGCATGAGATGTTCCTTTATTTTCCCGAGCCTAAAATTAAAGCAGCGGAGGACCTATATTTGCTAGTCAAATCTATCAATGCTATTATATGAAAAATATTGCGAGGGTAGAAAAAAAAAAGGTATGGAAGTGGAAGTTTTCTTATTTGGACTATAATTAGGAGGGCGAAAAGATAATTTAACAAAAGACATTTTGTCTCTTCTTTTCCTTTCTCTTTCTATTTTTATTTTCTAGAATATTTCATATTATACAATCACTTTTTTCTTTTTTCCCTTTTTTTATTTTCTAGAATATACCATATCATACAATGTCATAAACATGGATGTAGGCGTCTAAAAATACCTATAGGTTCTCGTATACAGCTTGAGACGAAGGGGAGACGATAAACGTCATCATCTAAGTCGAGAAGATTTATCCGAGTGTCCCGCGCACTCACCGGTCACCGCCAATTGGCCCGTACGGTCATCGGCCACCGGAACGGCGAACCAAGTGTTCCGTGCGCTCACCGGCCACCTCCAATTGGCCCGCGCACTCATTTGCCAGTTCCGAGTGGCTCGTTTACTCACCGGCCACCGCCAAGTGGCCCGTACGCTCATCGGTCATCGGAACGACGAATCAAGTGTCCCGTGCGCTCACCGGCCACCTCCAATTGGCGCGCGCACTCATCAGCCAGTTCCAAGTAGCCCGTGTACTCATCGGCCACCGGAACGGCAAATCAAGTGGCCTGCACGCTCATCAGCCACCATCAAGCGATCCGAGCGTTCACGGAACACACGAAGCGAATCGAAAAAGCATACCAGTCAGCGAAACGACGAAATACGCGTAAACAACACAACGAGTCAAGATACCAGAAAACTAGAATAGCCGCTGGCGGCCGAGTCGTACTAAATCAGGCTCGGCCAGGGCCAGTGGCTCGGCCTAAGGCCGAGCTCGGCTATGGCCGAACCACCAAATGGTGGCTCGCGCGCAGGTCTGATCCGGAAACGTGTTTTGGTGGTTTCGACGAGTTTTCATGAGATTTTCTTCTGTCCTAGAGGTTCCTAACTGCCTAAATCTTATCTTTAAACATAGTTATGCAGTTGTTAACTGAAGATAAGACGGAATCCATCGTTCTTATCCAAAACCCCCAGCCGAAGCCTATAAATACAAGATTTGGGGCTCATTTCTACAGATCTGGACATCAAGAGGGCGAGGTGCTGTCAAAATTAAGAGTGAAGCCACGAATTTTAGAGGGTTAACAGATCTTGGCGAAGTTTCTCCATAAACAAAAAGAGAGTTCGAGAGATCTGAAACCCCTTCCCCCCATATTCCTCCGGATTTAAGCTTGGTCTTAAATCCCGAGAAGAGTTATAATCTCGCTTGGTCGGGATTACCACTTTAGCGAATACTTCCTTCGTGAAATAGGAGCTTTAATTTTCAATCTGTCAATCGGATCTGATCCGCGGCGGTCCATGGATATCAACGTCCCCGGCACAGGTAAAGATCCCACGCAAACAACAGACGATAAACATCAGTTGTGTGTTGTTTGAAGGAATTGTAATCTTATATTTTCATTGTGTAAGAAGATCTTATAAAAAGATTGACTTTTTATTTATTTGAGTTTATTGTAATGGCTAAAGTTGTAATAGATTCAATGACAATAAAAACAACAATTTCTGACTCAAACACACTGGTGATCACAATGGGAGTTTTTTTGTGAGGGAAGATTGATTCAACAAAGTGATCAAATCTCGTCTCAGCAAAAGAGTGCTTGGAAGTTGGTGAAACTGATCCCGACAATTGGATGTGTTCCACTCTTGGAAGCATTTAGAGTTCAAGTGGGAGTTTCTTATTCATCCCCTTTTGTAGCGACCGGGTTATCCCTAAGAACATCACATATAGCATTCTTTCAGGAACTTGCCGTTACATCCACCCCTAGCTTTCTTTGTGAAACTGGGTCTAACATTGTACTTAGCTGAATGGTCGGGTTGTCCTTAAGAATACCACTTAAGATATTCTTCCAGGAACTTCCCATTAAAATTAGAAAATAGTTTAGACTCGTATACCTGTTGGAGTATTGAGAAGCAATTTATACTCGTATACTCTTCGGAGTGTCATTCAACTAAATTTAACGTTATAACGCTAGCTTCAACCAAGGTTTGGATGCTATTTTTGAGAGTAAAGCAAGCCTTGGTAGGATGAAGGACCCTCCTGTGGTACGTACAGTAGTTTAGATCTGAAGTATTGTCAGCTTCCTCCTGATCTGTGATAGGTGGTAGCTTGATCTTATTGTTTTTAAGGAGGGATTCGAAAATGGCTAGAACATCTTCGTCCTTGAAGAAGTACTCTTTTTAAAATTTTGGATCCGAAGTCTTTTTCTGTCTTTGGGGTTATTGTTGTGACGTCTGATTAATGTCAACAACTGCTGCATGTGCCTTCCCCTACCACGAGAGGTGAATTTCGGGTTCGGAAGATTAGCCGTCGGTTGGCTCCTCTCGGTCTTCTTCCTTCTGAGGACGCGTTCGGCCCGCTCTCCGTGCATCTTCAACTCTTTCCATGTATTGGAGGTTGCTACTCCCATAACTTCCAACACGTCCAAAGAGAGGTTGTTATGACAGGTTTGGAGGATGAAGTCCTCTGTGATCGGATCTCGACAGTTCGTCGCCTTATTCCGGAAGCGCTTAACAAAGTCGTCGACTATCTCGTCATCTTCTTGTTTTTCATTAAAGATTATCCTGATTGACACCTTGATGTCATCATCAAAGAAGTGAACGAGGAATAGACTCTCCAGGTCTTCCTAGCTGTTGATACTTTCGAGTTTGAGACGGCGGTACCAATCGAAGGCAGGTCCGCGAAGGGTGCTAACGAATAACCGAACCACCAGGGCTTCATTGCCAGAGATCATGCCCAAGTAGGACTTGCAGTAGATCAGATGCTGAGTGGGCGAGCCCTTCCCGTCGAACGGCGTGAAGTTGATCAGGTTGAACTTCATCGGGTATGGGATCGAATCCCACTCTCTTGGGTAAGTACACATAATACCGGTCTTCTTCACCTCTCGAGTAGACATCAGAGCATTGATTTTACTCTAGAGACCCTTCATCTTCTCGTCCTCCTCTGTATCATGTTTTGGATGATTTCTAAGAGGAGTAACGTGGCCACCCCCGGTGTTGTCATCTTTGGTGGGACCACCCCCAGCGTCGTTACCTTTAGTGGGGCTAACCCTAATGTTTTGATCAATGGGAGGGTTATCTGCATCAAGGTGTTCGTCCATGTCTGAATCGTCACCTATCCGGTAGGCATTATTATGGCAACTAGATTCACTAATTTGATTAGACAATGCCCGATTCTGTTGGTCATGCTCTTCCCTCATCCGCAACATAGCCATTTTTATTTTGAACTTAAAGTTTTCTTTTTACTTGGCCAGAGAATCCTCAACCATTTTGGCTACTTCCTTGGTGTTAACCATAAACACCTCGCGAGATTGTCTTAGACTGGATACTATTTTGTCAGAAGCGACTGCAAAGTTGGCATCTGATACTCCATCATCCGAGGATAATCCCTTCTACATTCTCTGATAATTCCTACGTCTAGTAGTCCCTACGCGTAGCCGAGTTAGACGATACGATACGAGGGGGTCAGAACTAGAAGGTCGAGCCGACTTTCCTTTATGAGCCATGTTAATTATGACTTCTGAAAGTTCGTCACCTTGAACGGCCGATCGTTTCTTACGGAAACGCTTTGGCTTGGACTTAATCATTCTGTTAGAGATCCTCTCAAATACCGAGACCCTCTGCGGAGTGGTCTTGGGGAAGCTACATGTTGATAATACTGTCCTGATTATCTTGGTTTATGGACAATGAATATCCATCTTCTGGGAATCTCTTTTTCGAGATCTGTTCGTACCCCCAACCCGATAGTACAACTCATCGGTATAATGGCCGGAGTAATCTATCACGTGTTGGCACAACTTCTCACAATAAACATCATCGTCTGACAAACACGTTTCCTTCTGAGGACTTGTTGTCTTGATTGCGTTCTCAAGAGTCACACGTTTGGAGTCACGCTTTCGTGAGTACGGGACCTTAATGGGCTCTTGGATACTGACTTGCAGTCCAAGGTGGTCAGTAACAGGAGTTTTCCTATTATAAAAAGGTTTTGACTTGTTGCGAGGGCATGTGCGACCCCCAGCTCGAGTAGTTGCTCGGGTTTCAGTCACCAGACCCAAGCATTCTTTGATCGGGAGTTTACCTCGATCCTCGTGTAAAGGACCCAGGCGATCCGCAATCCTCATCTTGAATCGAGACAAGCCCACGTTTTCGTGGGGCTCTGCCGAAGGTGTGTGATTCATCAGAACAGGAACAGAGCTGTCGGAGGCTTAAACGGGATCGTGGGAGGTGAACTAGGTGCGAACCGAACCGAACCGAACCGGGTGCGAATCGAACCGAACCGGGTGCGAACCGAACCGAACCGGGCACGAACATGCGCGAACTACCACTTGGTGACTCGGTTTTGGCCGAGCCACCAGATGGTGGTTTGCGCATTTCGACAGTTTTGGGCGCTATTTGACTTTTTGTCGATGCCATTTTAGACTTTGGTTTCTAGACTTAGCATGGTTTAGGTGGCTTCTTGATCACCTCTTTTCGCTTCAACTTCTATGCTTCTTGCATGAGAATTCATGCGTGCGCAATCAAGGCGCGGTGCTTCTGAATGCGCTCCTCGAGGGTTGAGCGGGTCCGTTTTACTTGGATCTACTTATTCGCTGTTGGTTTGGAGGAGAGGACATCTGTTTGCTGCTGGGCACTCGGTGCCTTCTGAGTTTCAGATCCGCATCATAGCAGATCCCGTCAACAGGCTCTAAATCCTTGGTGAATTGGCACGCGAGGCGTTGGCGCTGCCTTTGGCGAGCTCTTTTCGATAAAGTTGGTGCGGCTATAATGCCTATCTCCTTGATTGAGGAGTCTAGATCTGCAGATCTGACTTCGTCGGAGACCAAAGGGGCGTTACAAGGCGAGATGGCAGTAGCAACGAGGGTCCTGATCTTCTTGCGCTTGTGAGGGGCGGTGTATCTGCAGGAGGAGGATGACAGATACTCCTCGAACTTTAGTTGGTCAAATTGGTACTCGACTTCTTCGTCAATCGGGATCTGGATCCATGGTTGCGGCACGACAGCTTTGGCAGTGAAGCTGTTGGCTCCTACTATGGTCGCCAGCGTGTTTGGGTCAGAAATTGCTGTTTTCATTGTCATCGAATCTATTACAACTTTAGCCGTTATAATAAACTCAAATAAATAAAAAGTCGATCTTTTTATAAGATCTTCTTACACAATGAAAATATAAGATTGTAATTCCTTCAAACAACACATAACAGATGTTTATCGCCTGTTGTTTACGTGAGATCTTTGCCTATACCAGGGACGTTGACGTCCGTGGACCACCGTGGATCAGATCCGGTTAACAGATTGAAAATCAAAGCTCCTACTTCACGAAGGAAGTATTCGCTGAAGTGGTAATCCCGACCAAGCGAGATTACGACTCTTCTCGGGATTTAAGACCAAGCTTAAATCTGGAGGAATATGGGGGAAAGGGGTTTCAGATCTCTCGAACTCACTTTTTGTTTATGGAGAAACTTCGCCAAGATCTGCTAACCTTCTGAAATTCGTGGCTTCACTCTCAATTTTGACAGCACCTCGCCCTCTTGATGTCCGCCTTTGAAATGAGCCCCTAGGCCTGTATTTATAGGCTTTGGTTGGGGGTTTTCTCATAAGAACGATGGATTTGGCCTTATCCACAGTTGACAACTACCTAACCATGTGTAGAGATGATATCAAATCAGTTGGGAACCTCTAAAACAGATAAATCCCGTGAAAACCTATCAAAAACCGCCAAAACGTGTTTTTAGATCGAATTTGACAGAATTGGGTGCAAAACAAACTGAACCAGTTTGGTTCAGGCGCAAACCACCAATTGGTGGCTTGGCCTAGACCAAGCCACCAATTGATGGCTCGGCTTGGTGCGAACCAGTTCGTACATAATCGAGTATTTTAACTCTAACTCTCTCGTACGGTCTCAGAATAAGGTGATTCAAGATGCATTAGAAAGCTGACAAAAAGGCCTACAACATTTGTTTTTTGAGTTTCTCCAGAATCAAATCAAATTATGGCTGAAATGTTAGTTCTTTGTGCGAGCCACCAAATGGTGGCTCGACACTGTGCGAGCCGGTTCGTACGTCCTTGGGTATTTTGGCTCTAACTCTCTCGTCCGATCTCGGAATAAAGTGATTCAAGATGTGTTGGAAAGTTGAAAAAGAGACCTACAACTTCCAATGGCTGATCCATACATGGTGTTTGTGAGTCACACATGGTGTTTCGCCCCTTTTGGGTGAAACACAACTCATAGCCGAGTTGTTTTGCCATTTCGTGTGTCACGTTGACTCATACGCTTCACCGATTGGCATTATATATTTCATTAAGTTGGAGGTGATTGATGAACGTGTTGGCCACTTAGAGCTAGTCGATAAGCGCACGGGCCACTCGGAGCTGGCTGATGAGCGCACGAGCCACTTAGAGCTGGCTGATGAGCGCGCCGGCCACTCGGAGCTAGTTGATGAGCGTGCGGGCCACTTAGAGGTGGCCGGTAAACACGTGGGCTACTTGGTTTGCCATTTTGGTGGCTGATTAGCGTGCGGGCCATTTGGTGGTGACCGGTGAGCATGCGGGCCACCTGGCATTGGCTGTTCTGGTGGTTCCTCACCACGTCATCAACGTTTTGCCGATTTGTTTCATGCGCTTGTCGACGTCAGATGATCATCTTTGACTCGGACAATCCCCTTTGACTTGGGTAATGATGTTCATCACCTTCTCTTTGTCTTGAGCTGTGTGCGGACACCTATAGGCATTTTTAGACGTATACAGTCCAAGGTTTTAAAAGAAGAGGTCTTGATCCAAAGAACCAGGGACCTTTTTCAAGAATTCCACTCATCTCTTCCTCATTTTTGAATTTGAAGAGAAATACACCAGACTTAAGTAGGCATAATTCAGGAATTGCCAGTTGAGCCCAGACCATATGGACAAAAGTTTCTATAGCCTTGTATTTGACATTAAGACCCAAAACCTGACCTATGAAAGAAAATTTCCAAATGGTGGCTCCTTCATTCGATTCATCATCTTCTAATGTCACAGTATCCTCAGTTTCAGGTGTCACATAATTCAAAACCAAGCCACTTCCAGGTTTTTTATTGTCAGCGAAGCAACTAATCCAGCTCTTTTTTGCTTCATTTCGGACAAGAATAGGGACATTCATTGATTCTAAAGGAGGAAACTCAACATTCTCATTACTAGAGTTAGAATTAATTTGTTGTATCAAAACATCCGATCCTTTCTCATTAGATTTTTGTATTCCAGAATGCAATGGAACAATAAACCTCTCAGACACAGTCTTCACTAGATTTGAACTTAGATTACTTGTAGATCTTGGAGCAGAATTCAAAGGAACAATAGTTGGCTCAAGAACAGATTTAGATCTTAAATTTCTAGATCTGATACCAACATCATTATCCTCAACAGGATTCAATGAGACAGACACAGGTTCATGCACTGAGATAGAATTCAATGGAATAGATCCAAGATTTCTTACCAGATCTAAAGTCTGAAGCTGAAGAGATGGACCCACTTCCTGATCAACCTCGTCGGCTCAAGAAACCCTAGGAGAATTAGCACCAGATTGGGAACTCGAGACCTGACTGAGATTTCAAAATTGAACCCCAATCTTTTGAGGAGTGATCTGAGGTTGTTGAGCATTTGACAAACTCAATATATCTGCCATTAGCTTCTTCTTCTTCTCTCCTTTTGGTCCCGTTGACCCAATAACCTCCACCTCCGAACTAAAATCTTCATCATCTTCAATGAAACTAGTATCAGATTGATCCGCTGGAGAATTCAAACTTGAATTAGAAGCTCTTAAACCAATATTAAAGAGTTTTTTCCATTATTTCTCTTCTTTTTTGCCATTTCAAAACACGACGGGGGTGCACGTTAGCGGGATTGAGATCGCATGATAACATGCACCAGGAGAACCGCCCTTATCAGTTGAAACATTATGAGCCTAAGTCTTGGCTATTTAAGAATATGGGTTGTTTCGTAAACTTAGCAATTTAAAAAGGTATGTTAATCATCAGCATTTGAAGCTGAAACAAAACATACATAATTAAAAGAGTTGCGAACTTACTAACGAACTTACTAAATATCTCATATCCAAAATATTTTTTTTCCCACATCTTCCTACCATTTCTATCAAAATACTATGATAACGTTGGTATGTTGGATACAAACCCTAATACAACGTCCTGCTCATATATGATTTGCAATATGCATGCAAGAAGCAGTGAAAAGCCTGTAAACTATCTACCTACTCCCGATTGTCTGGTTCAGAATATTCTGCTTGCATGCAAATTATCCTGATAGATTTATAGTCTAGTTTGTCTCCATCTATTCTGCTAGAATGGAATTATGAATGCTACAAACACACACACACACACACACACACACACACACACAAATCTTGATAGATTTATAGTCTAGTTTGTCACACACACACACACACACTCACACTCTTGATAGATTTATAGTCTAGTTTGTCTCCATCTATTCTGCTAGAAGGGAATCATCAAAGCTATATAATCAAAATATAACAGCGAAACTATTATAAATGTTTTGTTACGAGAAATTAGTAAAAATAAGCAAATAGAAAATTAGGAAAGAACCTCAAAATATAACAGGAAACTATTATAAATGTTTTGTTACAAGAAATTAGTAAAGATTGTTAGATCCTAGAGGGGGAGGGGGGGGGGGGGTTGATTAGGGTCTTATGCTAATCTAATCCTGATTAAATGCTAATAAAAATAATATTAATTAATTTGTTCCTATAAGAATGATATAAGATAGATATGAGCAAGAATGATATGAATAAGCACAAACAAAAAGTACGCTAAGCAAAACACAAACAAACGATATGTTTACGAGGTTCGGTCACCACGACCTACGTCCCCGCTCCTCACCTCGAGGAGATCTCCACTATCACAATCCGGTTTGGAAGCCGGAACTTCTACACACTCGGTTTACAAGCTTACCAAAAACTCTCACACAACAAACACTATACAATTACACCTTACACACTAAGTGTAGGAACCTAGCCCGTGTCCTCCTCCTTAAGTGTTCGGATGCAACCTTTCCCTAGGTTCGTCAACCGACGCCACTCCTATTGGATTCGATCCTGTCTCTCGCCTCACACTTCTCTCGGTGTACAAGTGTATTACAAGAGATACTCACAACAATGATTAAATACAATGATTTGTTCTCGACAGCAAATGAGAACGCAAATGAAGCTCACACTCACTAAATCACACACCAC
>BQKN01000093.1:146195-206840 GCA_022839385.1 Asparagus kiusianus
AGAGCGGCACCAACCGAACACTATTTAGATAAACACAACAAAGGTCAGACGCCTCAAGGTGATATCCGATAATCTTTACTCTCCTAATCCTCATCTTCTGGTAGTCTCGGTAGTTAAAACTATGATGCAGTCCGAGCTAGGAAATACGTCATCAGGTTTATTATTCTTAAAAATCTTCCTTTTAAATTAGTAGAAGATGATGAATTTGAAGATATGTTTACAAATGATTTTTATCCCGTATTTAAAAAATTTTCTCATCAAACTTGTCAACGTGATATTTTAAAATATTATCAGGAGGAACAAGCAAAAATAATTTCTTATTTTCAAAGTTTAAACTATAAATTTTCTTTAACTTCTGATATTTGAACATCTAGAACACAAATTAGTTATTTATGTATCACAACATACTAGATTCATGATAATTAGCAAATGTTTAAAAGAGTTATTTCTTTTATTGTATTTGAAGAGTCACATGCTGGTATTAATATTGCAAATTTAATAATTAAAGAACTTACAAAATTAGAAATATCAGAAAGAATATTTTCTCTTTCACTAGATAATGCAAGTAATAATAATGTAGCTGTTGATTATATCAAAATATCTCTGTTATTACCATGTCATAGAGATATTTTTCATATTAGATGTGTGCGTCATATTTTAAATTTAATTGTTCAAAGTGCATTTGGTAAAATTAAATCCATGATAGAAAATGTTAGGACAATAGCTTATGCTCATAATGCTTCTGAACAAAGAATTAAAAGATGAAAACAATTCTGTAAAAGGAAAAAAAAATTAAAACCTAGACTAATTCCAAAAGATATTGACCATAAGTAAAATTCTACCTATGTAATGTTAAATGTAGCAATAGAATATAAAAAATTATAAATAATTTTATTACTTTCTATACTTCTAGTTCTAGCTTTGGTAGTATGTATGGAATAACTGAGGATGAATGGACAGTTATATATAATTTAAAAGAGACGTTACAAGTTTTTTATGATGTTACTATGTTGTTATTTGGCTGTTATTATCCAACCATTACTTTAGCTGCTTTACAAGTTTTAAATATTCAATTTTTTAAATAAATATCGTATGGTTAATTATTTTGGAAATATCATTTTTTAAATGGAAAGTAAATTTAACAAGTATTTTATGCCTATTCCTATTATTTTTGGTTTGGAGGTTCTTATTGATCCATGTTTGAAGGATATTGGCTTTCGGAGTTTGTAAAATTTTTTATATGGTAATATAATAATAGACACTGATGATGGTCAAACTATTACTGTTCTTACTCATCATAATACTATTAGAAATTATTTTTAAAGATTATATGATGAGTATGCAGCTAGATATGGTGTCACTACACAACAGTCTATAGCTTCTGCTTCTACGAGCTTAAGTCGGGGCAAAAGTGTGAGTTTTGATAGGGAATCAATGATAGCTGAGCTAACTGGTGGATCTGGACTTGGATCATCAGCAGAGGTTTCTAAAATTGATCACTATTTAATTGCATTTTTAGTTAAATATCAAAATAATAGTTTAGATATTTTGTAATGATGGAAAGTATATGGAACAGTTCATATCCTATACTTTTCATCATGGATCTGTTGGCCTTCTTATTTTGATGATGTTTAACAAACAATTTACCACTAATGTTGTTTGTCTAGTATTTGATTTTTCTTATTTATTATAGACAAACAACGTAGTTGGAGGATGGATGGAATAGCGCTTCAACGACGATATCCAATGGAGGTTGGAGGAATTGTGGAGTGAAGCACCGTACAATTCAAGTTAAAGATCAAGTTCAAGCTTCATCCGCAAAGTGTACCAAGCCAAGCATATTGAAGACCAATCAAGCTTGGGTAATTTACTTTAGGAGTTTATATTATGTGTGTTAGTACTTTAAGCTCAATCATATACACACATACACGTTTTGGTTTTGTATATATATAGTTATATATATACATATATGTTTTGATTTGATAGTTTTCAAGTTTTACTATGAAACAATTGAATATAATTAGAAAACATATTTTTGTTTCATACTTATATGCATATATATGATTTCATCAATATCAATTTTAGTTAGTTCAATAAAATCATGTTTTAGTTTTAGTGCATTATATGTGTATTTTGATAAAATACTACATTCATTATTTATAGACTTCATAACAATAGTTTACATCTTTCTTCAAGTCTATAAAATCATTTTCTAAAGTTTCAAAAGTTGGTTTAGGTCAAAACATCAAAATTCATATGCTTACATTTTCGTGTTTTGGACTATTTTGTAAAATAATTATTTTTCATTTGGGAAGTCCTTTTTGAAAATCAGTCATTGTAGCATGTTTATTATCATGTCTACAATCATTCCCCAAAGTTTTATATTTTTTGAAATTTATTTGATATTTTTAAACAGGATTTTAAAATCAGAATAACAGTTTTCAAAATTAGATTTTCATATATCAGTATGCAGTCGACCGCACTGGTCGACCGCCCATGTGTTCATTCGTCAGTTGGCAGCAGAGAGTTTGTCGGTCGACCGTCGTGGTCGACCGAGAGCTCAAAATTTCCATCGGTCGACCGTACCGGTCGACTGAAGAAGTCTCTGCTCGATTCCCAGTCTGGGATCTGGATCACGGTCGATCGCGAATTTTTTCGGTCGACCGCCGCTCTGTCAGTTCTCTTCCCAACGGCTATTTTTGTTACCGTTGCTGGGGCTGTTTTTGTCTTTTGCTTAGGGGTTTTTGGCTGAGGTTTTGGAGGCTATAAATACCCTCTTTGATCTCAGTTTTCATGTAACAAACCCAAGAAAATGTTTTTAAAGATTTTTAAAAAGAGTTTAAGCTTGTTTTAAGCTTGTTTAAGGGTTTGGTTTAAAGCTGTTTTGGTTTTCACAAGTGGAGGAGATCATCTTCTTGTTTGGGCTCAAATCTCCATCTCTCCATCTTGATCTAGAGAAGTTTTCCTAAACTCAACTCTAGCTTTTATTTATTAATTATTTGTTAAGTATCATTTCTATTAAAGCTAGTTTTATATTGAGTTTAGATTTGATTTTATCTCATTGTTACACACACCTATTTGAGCTTATTGTATTTGCATACATAGTATACTAGGGTTGTGAGAGTTTGTAACATTGAGTTGTGCTTAATTGAGTTCTCACCTTGTTAGAGAGAACAATCATTTGTTATATTGTGCTTAATTGTGAAATCACTTTGTAATACACTTGTACACCGAGTGAGGAGTGTGTGGTGAGAGTCGGGGATCGTTCCAAGAGGAGTGACGTCGGTTGACGAACCTAGGGAGAGGTTGTAACCGAGCACTTGAGGGAGACACGGCTAGGTCCAACACTTGTGTGGGTGTAGAGTGTGATTGTATAGTGTTTGTTGTGTGAGAGTTTTCGGTGAACTTGTAAACCGAGAGTGTAGAAGTTCCGGCTTCCAAACCAGATTGTGATAGTGGATTTCTCCCTAGGAGTGGGGAGTGGAAACGTAGGACGGAAGGTCCGAACTCCGTGATCATATCTTGTGTTTCAGTGTGCTTTGGCGTTTATTTATACTTGTGTTTATATTTCTTATCGCCATTGTCATTAGCTCATTATTTATATGATCCACTATCTTGTTCATATTGTTTACCCTTGTGTTAGTTTGCATATCCTTGCATATATCATATATTGTTTATATCTCTTTGCTAGGATATTTCTTGTTGTTCATATTGCTTATCCTAGCTCATATAACTTGTTGTATTTCATACTTGCTAGGATAACTTGTTAATTAATTTTAATTGGTATTTTATCGGATTAGATTAGCATAAGACCATAATCACCCCCCTCTAGGGCTAACAGGCTCATGACTTACTAACAGTGTAGGTTTCTACGGTAGCTTCAGAATCAGTCTTTAGCACAACAGGACGTTTGATCGACGATCATAGGACATCATTAGATCCATATACTGTACAGACGATAATGTGCCTACAAGATTGGTTGAGGTACGAGAAGAGAATGCAATGCATCGATCAGATGGCTGATATTGAAGATAAATTTAAAGAGTTAGGACTAGCAGATAGATATAAAGAGTAGATATTATTCATCAATTTATAATTTTTATTTCTTAGCTAAAAATTTATGATAAATTATTTTGGAAACAGTTACAAATGATAGTTATATAGATGAGTAGGTGTCAACCTAGTTAGGATGTATTCATCTATTGTGATGTGACGAATTCCAAAATAAATTTATAATTGCAGATGATTAACTGATTATTAATAAAGAAGTTTTTTTTATCATTTTAATTTTTATAATTTTTTGTATTTGTAACTTTTGTAATTATAAGTGATTAATAATATGATTATTTTTATTAAAATTATGTTTAATTTTTGGCTATGTATTCTTAAAAATTTAAAGTAATAAAAAAATTTAAAAAAATTTAAAAATAACAAAAAAAGGACCGCCGGTGCTTGGCCTGCTCAGGCCTGGGCCTAGGCCCGGACCCGGCCCGGGCCAACCAGGTCCGGGTTGGCCGGTCCGTTTGGACAGGGCTATGTATGAGGAAGGGATGTGAGGTGAGGTGAAGTGTAATAAGATGCAGGGAAGTACATATATATTTTTGTGTTTCTTGTTTGATTTGTAGAGAGGACGAAGTGAGGTACATGACTTTTTCTTATTTAATTGAGGAGATGAGATGAAATGTGGAAGTGATAAGTTAGGTAAAGTATAATAATATCCTTTGTGAAAAATAAAGATTAGATGAGGTTTGGATAAGAAAAGGTAAATGAATAATTATGTAAAATATGTGAGGATGTAAAAGACTTTATAAGAAAATATTCTTTTTCTTCACATTGTACATCCAAAACCAATATATTTTCTCTCTCTTCACTTTTCAGTTTAATTTGCATCTGTCTTTCCTAACGCACCTCACTCGATCTCACCTTCCCCTTCAAAAAAACCCCTGTTAAAAGTGACTTTGCCCATGTCTCATCCTACCTCCCCTCCTATCAAATCAACCCTAAATATCTCTTATGGGGCCGAATGCCACATCATCTTACACCGTGTGGGTCCTTTTCTCCTTGGATTATATCGCGACGTCGACTCATATAATATGGTGTTCTCTAATGAGCACATCACAAAAGCATTAAGTTAATAGAGACACCAAAAGAAACAAAATTAGAAATAAATATGATCCCAAATGCTAGTTTTAGTTAAGATGTCATTGTCATCTGGAAGATATGATACTAGGCGTATTGGATTGGTTAGAATAATTAGAATAAGTTAGGCATTGATGCGAGGTTTAAGGAATTTGGTTGAAAGAGCCCAAGGTCAAGTGAAGTTCTCAAAGTCAAGAACTTCCAAGAGAAATAATAATAAACTTAGATAATATAAGCTAGTTAGTTAAAGGTCCTAATCATTAATATTTATCATATAGAATATATTGGATATAATTTTTGAAGGGGATTAACTAAGCAATTGCCTTAAAAATGCTTAGAATTAATTAGTTCTCTTAATGTTCTCGAGCCCCTCCAATGCCTAAGATTTTGTAGGGGTCAACCCCTAAGACATTTTGTTTAGCATCTTGATCTTGCTTTGAGAGACACAACCCCAAAATAATTGTAGCATGTTTGCTTAAGTTGACCCACTTCATCAAAGTATATAAGATCTTACATTTGTTTACTTAAATGGCAATTAAGCTTGTTATTAGGATATTATTGTTGTGGATAAGATAACAATTACTAAAGCTTGGAATTTCCAAAGGATTAGTTAAATGGGTTTATCTAGTAAATATCACAACACATAAAATTGACTTGTCTAAATTCCAAAGCTTGTGTTTTGTATCCCGTGGCATCTAAAATTGGTAGGGATAATCTTCACCCAAAAAATGTTGTAAGATGGGGGAACAAGTTTGTAATAATGTCCCTCTCTTCACTTCTACTCAATACTATAATTTAGCCTTAAGTTGATCCATCATCATGCTAAACACATTGTTTGATTGACAACTCAAATTTGCTAGTAGCAATCTCAAGATGTTGTGAATGTACAAACACATAAGACACTCTTCTATGATCTTCTATAGTACAATTTGTACAACGTGATCTTTTGATTCCTGTGATCTAATTGGAACCCTCAAGCTTGATAATGGCTTGCGTTTTGGTTCTATTATCATATATACACATGAGAAAGAATTCCCCATACTTTGACCATATTAAAACACTAATAATCGTTATTTATCATATTCATCATCTATATCATTGGAGTCACAACATTTCCATCCTTTTCTTATTCTTAGCCATCATCGCTTCTTTTATTTTTTATCTCATGGGGGGACTCCTTGTCATAATCACTAAGAGCCCGGCCATGCAAGAGGTTAATCTTTGTACATTAACATACACTAAACAATCCCATGCTTGTAAACTCTCAATGAGTTGGTCACCTACCCAACTTCAACTCTACGCAAGTAAAGAATTTGTTAGACACTGGCCACATAATTTGAAGAAGAAAACCAGAGGTAAGTAATTTATAATTATTTTAAGATAATTGGAGGGTCAAAATCAATGTACTTGCATAATCTAGCGAGTGTGTGGCTCCAATTAATTAGTTCATGTGATGACATTTTTAATTACTTTCACAATGCCTAGTGCCAGTCTTGTGATTAACGTGGCCGCATCTTATTGGCTCCTCTCTAATTTTATGATTTGTTAGGAAATTGCAAATAAAAATAAATAATTAAGTTGCTTCTCCTTTGGTAGAATATATTTATATAATGAAAAACAATTGATGATCATTCAGGCAAATTTCGTAACAAACAAAATCGGCTAGCTAACGTGTCTTCATGTTAACTACACAATAATTATTTTTATATAGATGCTGAGTGCATTAAGGATCACATATATAGACACTTATTCAGTCTTTATTAATTTTAAAACTAGCTGCAGATCTTGGATTAATTCTATTCCTTTTCTTTCTTATTTTCGAAATTACTTTGATTGATGGTCGACTGCATTTTTGTTAAAAACTAAATAAGCATGAAAAGAACTTTAGTTTGGACTTCTTTTGTAACTGAGAAAGGCTTTATTGATATAAATGAATAAATGACGGATTTATGTAGAAATGTTCTTTGGAAAGATACCATTTATATGGTTGGATTCCATAGATAAAAATTATGCTTAATTAGTAGTATGTGAGTGTTAGTCCCACATTGACTAATTGAATGCATTTTAATCGGTTTATAATAACAAAAGTGTCATATTAGGTATAACAAAGTTGTTAGAATGCACATATTTGCTATCATGCTAGTGAGTGCGTGAGCGAGCGGGTCTGAGTGTGCCGCTCCGAGTGTGTGGGCCTAGCGTGTGGTTCGAGCATGCGTTGGTCGTGATCGTTTTGCATGTGCTGAAACTACATGAACGTACCGGGGGGGGGGGGGGGGGAAAATAGTATATTTGCTAATCTAATTCGATTTCAATGTCAAATTAAAAAAAACTTATTAACTAATTATCCTAGCAAATATGATATTCAAAATGATTGTATGCAAGGATATAAAATTTAATCTGAGGGCGATATAAACATGAGACGAATGGTGATATGAAAATATATAAGAGAATAAGTGCGTCAATGCGTAACACAAACACAAGAATATGTTCACGGAGTTCGGTCACCTCGACCTACGTCTTCGCTCCTCACCCTCGAGGAGATTCTCCATTATTAAAACAAATAAAACTACACAAATAGGTTTTCAACGCTTACCAATAATGTTTTACAAATCACACGATTGTCAATGCACAATACACTCCTCTAAGTGTTGGTCTCACCCGTGTTACATTCCTCAAGTGTTTGGATTTACCACCTCTCCCTAGGCTTTACTACCAACCCACTCCTCTTAGAATTAACCCGGTCTCTTACCAACCACTCCTCTAAGTGTCCTTGTGTATTACAATGTGTTCTCAATAATTAAATACTAGAATTGTTCTTTAATATAAAGATGAGAACTAAGTGTAAGCTCACTCTCAAAGATACAACCCCACAACCCAAAATATACTGTATGTGAAAAAGCTTAAACTCAAAGGGTGTGTGTGTAAACAATGAGTATAAATACAAACAAACTCAATTAAACTCTAGCATATAGATATAATAATCAAAATGCAAATTTGTTAGAGATTGAGTTTGGAAAAACTTCTCTGAAGACAAGAGAGATAGAAATATGAAAATTTGATGCTCAAACCGAATTGATCTCCTCCTCTTGTGAAAATCTCTTCACATAAACAACACACCAAAATACTTTTTTTAAAACAAAACAAATTTACAAACTTTATTTAAAACTTTTCTTGGTTGGTTATAAGTGTTGATGACTGAGGGATATATATAGGTTCTTAAAACAAAACCCCAAAACCAAAGAAAAATCACAAAAATCCAATAAAATCCCTAAAAATCAGCAAAATTGGAAATAGCTGTTATAGCACCGTCGATCGACTGATGCACTATTCAGTCAACTGATGAGCTAACCGTTGGCTGATTCTGGGAAACCATCGGCCGACTGATGCAAGCCATCGGTCGTCTGAAAACACTGTTCAGTCGACTGTTGGAGATCGATCGACTGAGCAGAAACTTTTTAGCAATTGCAGAACAGCTCATTGATCGACTAATGAATAGTATCGATCGACCGAAAAACGTGCACAACCCAGTTTTAAATAGTAAATCTAATTTTCAAAGGTGTATTAAAAATAGCAAATAAATTCAAAAAATTATGAAACTTGGGGAAATATTTATATGCATGAATATAAACATGTTAGAAAAGAGATTTTTTAAATATCATTCATCGTTTGTAAAAACTTATCATTTTACAAAATCTTAAAAATACGAGTTTGTTTAAACACTTGACTTTGACAAAATGATTTCAAAAACACGTTTGGAGATTCTTTTGAATAGATTACCGGACTTTGTAAAATATATAAAACATTATCTGTTAAATCAATAATTCAAAGGCTCGATATTTCTCAAAAACACTCATATCATGCTAGAACGAGAAATATCGTGTGTGTATAATAATTGAGCTCTAAGCATAACACACAAAGTATAATTCCTAAAGATAATATACCTAAGTTGATGTGCATGAAGCTTGATCTTGAATCTTAGACTTGAATAGCATCGCTTCATTCTAAATATCGTCGTAACGGTATAAATCCTTTCAACCTGGATGTACTTTTGAGGGAAAAAAAACTAGAAAACACAATTATAAATTGTTTGTAAATGATCAAAACTAGATTAGAAAGTAAGCTCATAAACATGAGTCCTAACACTACAGTCATCTCATCCTCGGAAGTATTGTGCAGACCCAATACAACCATAGGTAGGACATAGTTTCTTCAAGGCTAGTTCCTCATTGTAGAGAGGGATTCAACTTTGTGTAAAGTATTCCTTATCAAATTATCTATCGCGGATCCTTTTGTTATGGTTTGCTGTTCTTTATTTAATTTCCTATGTGGTTTGTTTTACTTTGGTAAATCTTTAACGGATCCGACATATTTTGCTTATTTCCTAAAAATCTTGAATAAAATATTATCTAAAGTTATGTCTTCTATTTTCGAAGTTGGTTCTGATGCCTTTGTCCATAAGATGGACATGTATGTGTTATGCCAGAGAAGTTCATGGGTCAGTTCTTCAGAAGTTAGGAATAATGAATGAAGATTTGGCTAATGACAAAGGGGCTATCATTAATGATACTATAGGAATCTCCAAAATTTGATAAAAAGAATCCTAATAGTGTAGAGAAAATTGCACACTGAATGGAGAAGGATCAAATAGCTAGAGGATAAATTTTATTAGCTATGTCCAATGTGCTCTTCAATGTCTATTGTTCTTCTTCAGCCTCTGCAAAGGAACTACGGGATAAATTGGATTGACAATACAAAATTAAAGATCCCAATATTGAAAAGCATTATGTGTCAAAGTTCTTAAAATTTTAAATGGTTGAGGAGAAGTCCGTGATAGAATAAGCACACAAGCTTCTATTCATTCTGCATGCTCTTTGAGAAGCTAAAATAGAGCTTCCTAAAAAGCTTTAAGTTATGGCAATCACCGAGAAGTTTCCACATTCTTGGGAGAGCTTTGACATGTCTCTCAAGCATAAAAAAGAATATATAAATATCAATAATTTGATGATTTCCATAGCTATAGAAGAAGAGCATAAGAATAAAAAACATGTTGTGCCAGTTAAACACCAATCCAAACTAAGTATTATAACTTCTGGGAGACAATATAAGAACAAACCTAATAGAAAACCTAATGATAAAATAAAGGCCAGGGCTAAGATCTAAAAGAAATCAAAAGCAAATAAACCATGTTGGAATTGTGGACAAGTAGGACATTGAGCTAAAGTTTTGTCCTATTCAGAAAACTAAACCACTATAGGTTCCACTAGTCTGCCTCAGATTAACATAATTATGACTGAGCTTATTGAAATACTATCTATTTATGAACACAATGAGTGGTTAGTAGACACTAATGCAAATGTACACATTTGTGTTGATAAATTGTTGTTCGTATCTTACTAGTCTGCAAATGGAAATATCGTGAAGATGGGGAACTTATTTGCAGCTAAGATGACAGGATATGGATGAACGGACCTGAAGTTTCCATTGGGTTGAGTCCTATCATTACACAGGGCGCGCCTCCTTCTGTTTGATGTAATATCATTAGCATTTCATATTTAGTTAGGGAGGGCTGTGAGTTTTCTTTTAAATATAATAAAGTAGTTATGCCACATTGTGGATCTTTTATTTTCAAACGTTATGATTATGATGGAATGTACAAGGTCAGAACATAACATGTTTCCATTAATTTTACATTTAATGATCAAATATTTCCAAATTGATCAATGAGCCCTTGAGCTTATAGTCCAAACCAAAAATAGGGATGAACCCTTATTCAATCTACTCATAACTATTCAAAAACATCATATAACTATAGAGATCACAAAATACTCAAAACTCATAAAAGATCTCATCAAAACATAGATCAAAGACTCTATCTTGTAAAGTTAACGTTAACCTATACAATAGGTCTTTCTTATGGAAAGAGATTGTGAATTGTGATCCACTTCTTAGATAGACCTTTGATCAAATCCCATAAAAATGCAAGACAAATCTTTTCAAAATCTAATTTATAGAAATGCAAGTGGAGAATGAGATCTCCAAAATCTATAAATTCAAATTTCCAAAAGTAAAACTTAAGTAGGAGAACACTTGCCTTAGGGGTGGAAGAAATCCTCTCTTTAGCCTCCAAGCTCCTGAATCTTAGCTCTAATTCATGAGGGAGAGGATTTAGGTCTTTTATATGGGCGATTAAGAAGGAGATGTGGGTCAAATATGTACGCACCCTATTGGATCCAACCTAATAATGTAGTTTATCATAATAATCCGTTTATCTCTCATTAAAGGCCCAAGCCATTATGAAAACCCAAAAAATTCACTTTGAAGCACAAAAACTTTAGTTAGCAAACATAAAACAACATTTATGATTTCCTACTTGAAGAAAAGTATGTGATACATGTCAAAATCAAATATTCAATGAAATCAAACGACTATAGTTTATTCAATTAGAATCTATAGTCAAAATTTATTCAAAGCAAGGTAGGATCCTTGCACCGACAGACATGCTCGTACCTGTGAGCAATCATCATCAGTCGCTACACTATAAAGGCTATGACAACTTAACACAGATTGAACATATCTAGATTAACCTAGGGTCTGCACTAAGCATCATGCCATGTAGAGTGCTAAACCATCTCACTATCCTTGTGCATCTATAGGCAAATAAAATTCCCTTTATCTCTAACAAAAAAAGCTCAAAGGTTCGCCCGTGAGGCTGAACTTTGTCTGAAGTTCACCTGTAAAGATTTTAGTTCACCCGTAAAGATTTTAGTTCACCCGTGAAGAACGAGCTTCGCCTGAAAGCTAAACTTCGCTTGAAATCTAAACATCACCTGAAGTTTACGAGAACACTAAACTTTGCCTGAACATTCAAGTTCACATGAACCAAGTCAAGTTCGCCTGAATACTTGACTCTGCAGGCAAAGTCAAGTTCGCCTGATTACGTAGCTCCGCCTGAATCAACCTTGTAGACTCAAGTTCGTCTGAATACTTGACTCTGCAGGCAAATCCAAGTTCTCCTAATAATGTAACTTCGCCTGAATCAACCATGCAGACTCAAGTTTGCCTGAATACTTGAATCTGCAGGCAAAGCCAAGTTCACCTGATAACATGGCTTCACCTGAATCAACCATGTAGATTCAAGTTCGCTTGGACTGATCTAGCTTCACCAGGACAGCTCGTGCACAGTTAAGTTTGCTTGAACACTTAAATTTGGCTACAAGAGTTAAGTTTGCCTGAACACTTAACTTTGCCTATGAGGTTCGCCTTCATGCTCCAACTCACCTGCAAGCTCGTCAAGCTCGCCTGAACGTGCAAGGCCGTCTGCAGCATCAAGTCCACCTGTACTGCTTGACCAAGTCAGCCACTAAGACTTAAAATGTGGAAATGGTTGTGCCCACTTCCCACGTTCATGGGATACGGTTGTTTGGGTCAAAAGTTGATGTTTTCATTGTCATCGAATCTATTACAACTTTGGTCATTACAATAAACTCAAATAAAAAGTTAATCTTTTTATAAGATCTCCTTTATACAATAAAAATAAAGATTACAACTCTTGTCAAACAGCGTAACAGACGTTTATCACCCGCTGCTTGCGTGAGATCTTTGCCTGTGCCGGGGACGTTAATATCCATGGACCGCCGCGGATCAGATCCGGTTGACAGATTGATGATCAAAGCTTTTACTTCATGAAGGAAGTAACCGTTGCAGCGGTAATCTTGACCAAGCGAGATCACGGCTCTTCTCGGGATTTAAGACCAAGATTAAATCCAGAGGAATAGGGGGACAGGTCTCGAATCTCTCGAGCTCCACTCTTTATGCGTAGGAGATCACCAAGATCCGCTAACCCTTGCTGTAAATTCGTGGCTCTACTCTCCAATTCGACAGCGCTTCGCCCTCTTGATGTCCCCCTAAAAATGGAGGTCTTCGGCTCATATTTATAGGCCTCGGATGCGGTTATTTAGATGGGACTGATGGATTTCTCTGTATCTTTAGTTAACAACCGTACAACCATAATATCAGATCAGTTGGAACGCTCAGGAACACTCAAATCCCAAAAGAATCTGTTAAAGAACCGAAAAAATCAACTTTTGGCCGAACAATCACCCATGGCTCGGCCTTGGCCGGGCCACCAAATGGTGGCTCGGCCTTGGCCGAGCCACCATATGGTGACTCGGCTCGTGGCCGAGCCACTGGTCTGACCGGGTCGCTTTGGCGCGACTCAGTCGCCAGGGGCTTTATCTGTTTTCCGGGTTTTGACTTGTTCCGTCGTTACGCGTATTTCATCGTTTCGTTGATCTGTACACTGTTTTGGTGGCCGATGAGTGTGCGGGTCACTTGGTTTGCTGATTTGGTGGCTGGTGAGTACACGGGTCACTTGGAGGTGGCCGGTGAGTGCATAGGCTATCCGGTTCGCCGTTTCGCTTCATGTGTTCATCAGCATCAGATAATCCTCTTAGACTTAGATAGTGGTATTCATCACCTTCTCCCTGTCTCGAGCTGTGCGTGGATACCTATAGGTATTTTTAGACGCGTACAGATACCCCCTCCAAAGTATTTCAGACTCATTCTTTTATGGAGAAGTCTGGAACGCTTTGGATATGATAGTCCCCCGCCTTTAGTCGGTGTCAAAGGACCTGTGAACTATTTCAATTCTTGACTTCCTCAGCCTTCAGTCTGTCCAATATTTTGTTGAATAGATGAAGTTCTTCCGGTGCTGCGTTTATCATCTGACCGTTGTCGAAGTCTCAAATCGGAATTGGTGAGTTAGTTTTGGCTCGTGTCATTGAGTTGACTTTGAACTGATTATCTTTGCCACAATGCGTTGACCAGCGTTAACAAAGTTTATACTCGTATGTTTGTTGGAGTCTACACAGTTTAAGCTCTTAAGGTGTTAGAGCGTGGCGATCCCAAATTCTAGGCTACAGGACCTACTATTAAAGTTGTTTCGTCTGTAGATATGGATCTTATCTCGAAGTCGTTGGATGCTCAAGTCACGAGACCAACTAATGAACCTGATACATTAATGACTCGCATTTATAGAATTTTTGACAAATTCTCAGCCATCAACGGGTTTGATGAGCCTTTACCGACTACTGTTTGAGTCGGGCTAGCATGCGGATTGTTTAAATCCGTTCCGCATGTGATGTTATGCTAAAAGAGTTAACCCTTTTAGTGCTACGATATTGAATATGTAGACTTCATCTTTCTCATGTGAAAAGACTAAACAGCAACGTGTATCAGACGTTGACTTAGGATTTTTGGCAAATCCTCAGCCCTCAACGGATTTGACGTGCTTTTACCAATTACCGTTTGAATCGGGCTTACATGCGGATTGTTTTTAGTCCGTTCCGCATGTGACATTATGCTAAAGGAATGAACTCCCTTAGACTTAATGCTACGACTTCGAATACGTAGACTTCGTCATTGTTACGAGAATAGGCTACTCGGTAACGTGTATTAGACGCTGACTTATCCCTACTTAGGCTTCGGGATAAAAGTCCCCAGACTGGCACTCTGGTGTCTTCTTCAATCGGTAAAAGACTAAACCGGCAACGCTTGTTAGGTGTTGACTTATCCCTGCTTAGGATTAGAAAGAAAATTCCCCACGCGTGTAAGACGTGGATTTTGAAGTTATAATGTTGAAATGTTGTGTTTTCTCTTGGGGCAAAGATGAACCCAAAATGGGAGAGGAAGAATTTTATATTCTATCTCCCGAAACCGAAGAGGAAGAATTTTATATCCTATCTTTAGTGCAGAAGAAACTCAAAGTGAGATTTCCACTTTAAGAATCCGGGAAGGTAAAACTAAGAGTGGGATTTCCACTCCGAGAATTAAAAAAGATTCGGATAACCCTAACTATCGGAAGGTTTTATTACCGAACTAAAGATGAATTTCTTGTTTATCGAGAGTGAATTGTGGTTTTGGTCCTTACTGTAGGAAGGTTTGACCAAGTGGGAGTTTGAGGTGATCCTAACTGTAGGAAGGTTTGATCACTCGATCTGAAAACGGACCTCTTGTTCATTAAAGGAATCGAGAGGAGATTTTGGCTGTGGTCCTAACTGTAGAAAGGTTTGACCAGGTGGGAGGTTTGAGGCGATCCTAACTGTAGGAAGGTTTCATCACTCGATTGGCGAGCCTCTTGTTCATTGAAGGAATCGAGAGGGGATTTTGATCGTGGTCCTAACTGTAGAAAGGTTTGACCAAGTGGACAGTAGGAGTAGGAGTACAAATCATAGTAGGAGTGTTAACTTGTACAAATCACTCAGTAGGGGTTCTTGGTGTTAAGTGATAAGGACTTAACACGAAGGGGTTTGACATTTCGTCAAGGATTGATAGATCAAACTTCTACATTATATTCAGACTCTAACCATGAAAGTGTTGAGTGAGTAGATACATCAAAAATTTGAGTGGATTTAACCAAAAAAATTTCGGTGGTCCCACCGTCAATTAGTCTGATCGGTGAGGGATTTTTGTGGTGGGAGACTGTGAGTCGTCAAACACCAATGAGAGTTTTGTGAGGAAAAATTGATCCAATGAAGTGATCGAATCTCATCTCAGCAAAAGAGTGTTCGGAAATCATAATAGGAGTTTAGTGTTTATCACTTTGTTCATAATGATCGGGTAATCCCTAAGAATATTACATTTAATATTCTTTCGGGAACTTCCCGTTACATGAATTATCCACCCCCAGCTTTCTTTGCAAAACTCGGTGTAACGACGAGTACGTTATCCTCAGTCGCATGTTCGGGTTATCCTTAAGAATATAAGATTCTCTAGGAACTTTCCGTTACATAAATCATCCACCCCCAGCTTCCTTTGCGAAACCGGGTTTAATATTGTACTTAGTTGGATGACCGAGAAGTAGTGTATACTCGTATACTTTTTAGAGTGTCAGAAGGAGCAGTTTATACTCTTATACTTGTCGGAGTCTTCATTCAACTTAATTCAACGATATAACGCCGGCTTCAACCAAGGTTTGGATGCTATTCTTGAGAGCAAAGCTATCCTTGGTGGGATGAATGACCCTCCTGTGGTACTCACAGTACTTTGGATCCGCAGTGTTGTTAGCTTCCTCCTGATTTGTGATAGGTGGTAGCTTGATCTTGTTATTTTCAAGGAGGGATTCGAAGATGGCTGGAACATCTTCGTCCTTGAAGGAATACTCTTTTTGGAGTCTCGGGTCCGAAGTCTTTTTCTGCCTTCAGGGTTACTATGGTGACGTTTGATTAGCACCAACAGCAACTGCAGGTGTCTTGCTCTTACCACGGGAGGTGAAGTTTAAGTTTGGAGGATTAGCCGTCGGTTGGCTCCTCTCGGCCTTCTTCCTTCGGAGGAAGCGTTCGGCCCGCTCTCCACGCATCTTCAACTCTTTCCAAGTGTTGGACGGTGCGACTCCCATAACTTCCAATATCTCAATAGATAGGTTGTTATGACATGTCTGGAGGATGAAGTCCTCCATGATCGGATCTCGGCAGTTCATTGCTTTATTCTGGAAGCGCTTGACGAAGTCGTCGACTGTCTCGTCATCTTCTTGTTTCTCATCGAAAAGTGTCCTGATGGATACTTCATCGTCATTGTCAAAGAAATTGCCGAGGAATGAGCTCCCCATATCGTCCTAGTTGTTAATACTTATGGGCTTGAGACAGCGGTACCAATCGAAGACCGGCCCGCGAAGGGTGCCAACGAATGACCGAACCATCAAAGCTTCATTGCCGGAGATCATACCCAAGTGGGACTTAAAGTAAATCAAATGCTGAGTGGGCGAACCCTTCCCGTCGAACTGTGTGAAGTTGATTATGTTGAATTTTACCAGATACGGGATCGAATCCCACTCTCTTGGGTAAGGACATGGAATCCCGGTCTTCTTTACCTCTCGATCAAACATCAAAGCGTTGATTTTTCTCTCGAGATCCTTCAACTTTTCGTCCTCGTCCGTATCTTTCCTTGGTCGATTCTGAGGAGGAACAACGGGGCCACCCCCAGTGTTGTCATTATTAGTAGGACCACCCCTATCATCGTTGTTTTTAGTGGGACCACCCCCAGCGTTCTGGTCAACGGGAGGGTCATCAGCATTGATATATTCATCCACGTCTGAATCGCTAGCTGCTTGGCTAACATTGTTGCGACGATTGGATTTAGCTAGTTGATTTGGCAAGGCTCGGATCTGTTGGTCATGCTCTTCCCTCATCCGCTGCATAGCCATTTCCATTTCGAACCTGAAGTTCTCTTTTTTCTTAGCCAAGGCATCCTCAACCATTTTAGTTACTTACTCGGTGTTAATCATAAACACTTCGCGGGATTGTGCCGGACTGGATACTATATTATCAGAAGCGATTGCCAAGTTAGCATCCGATGCTTCATCATCCGAGGATAACCATCTCTGCATTCTTTGATAATTCCTTTGTCTAATAGTTCCTAATCGTAACCGGGTTAGACGATGCAATACAAGCGGGTCAGAGCTAGAAGATCGAATCGATTTTCCCTTATCAACCATATTGATGGTAACCTCTGGGGGTTCGTCACCTTGAACGACCGATCTTTTCTTATGGAAACGCTTTAGATTGGACTTAACCTTTCCGTTGGAGATCCTCTCAAATACCGAGACTTCTGTGGAGCAGTCTTGGGGCAGCTACATGCTGATAATACTTCCCTGATAATCTTGGCGCACGGATAGCGAGGGTTTGCTTCCCGGGTACTTCTCTTACGGTATTTGTTCTTACCCCCAGCCTGATAGTACAACTCATCGGTCAGATGACCGGAGCAACCTATCGTGTGTTGACATGACTTCCCAGGTATAACGTCTTCATCCGACGAGTACGTTTTCTTCTAGGAATACAACGCTTTGTTAACGTCTTCAGGAGTCGCATGTCTGAGGCTACGTTTTTGTGAACGTTGGCCCTCAACAGGCTCCTAGATTTCAACACACAATCCAATGCGGTCATTTGCGTGACTTTTCCTGTCATGCGTTCTCCTCCACTGCTTAGGAGGATGACCTCCAGCCTGAAAATATGCTTGAGATCCATTCAATAAGCCTGAGCGCTCTTTGACTGGGGTTTTGCCTAGATCATCGTGTGAAGGGTCAAGACGATCTTTGATGGTCATCTTAAAACGGGATAAATCCACACTATCGTGGATCTCCACCGGAGGTACGGAACTTGTCGGGATAGTAATAGAGGCCATCGGAAACTCAGACGAGACTGTAGGAAGTGAATCAGCAGTGAAACGGACCGAACCAGTCCGAGTTTTGCTCAAACCACCATTTGGTGGTTTGACTTTGGCCAAGCCATCATTTGGTGGTTTGACATTGGCCGAGCCACCATTTGGTGGTTTGACATTGGCCGAGCCACCATTTGGAGGTTTGACATTGGCCGAGCCACCATTTGGTGGTTTGACTTTGGCCGAGCCATCATTTGGTGGTTTGATATTGGCTGAGCCACCAATTGGTTTTCTGGTTTTTTCGATGCCTTCGGGCACCGTTTGGGTTGTTTTTTATGCCGGTTTGGACTTTGGCCTCCAGACTCGGCGTGATCTTGGTGGCTTCTTAACCACTTCTTCTTGTTTTAATTTCTGCGCTTCTTGCATCAAAGCTCGCTCATGCGTGAGTAACGCGCGGCGTTTCTGGATCCTTTCTTCAAGAGTTGAACGCGTCCTTTTGATGCGGATCCATTCATTCGTGGTTGAGTTGGAGGAGTTGGCTACCCGCCGTTGCGGCGCTTGGCGTCTCCTAGACTTCAGATCCGTTTCATAGCAGATTCCATCAACCGGTTCTAAGGCCTTGGCCATCTGGCGCGTAAGGCGTTGTCGTCGCCTCTGACGTGCTCTCTTTGATAGAACGAGCACATTATCAGTAGTTAACTCCTCACTCTAGGAGTTCAGATCTGCGGCGTCGGCTTCGTCGGATGCCAGGGGGATGCTGCGAGCCACGATTACAGCAGTGGCGGGGAGATCTTCTTGGGTCTTCAAATCCGAAGACCAGCGAACCTCTTAGACTTAGATAGTGTCATTCATCACATCTCTCTGTCTCGAGCTGTGCGTGGATACCTATAGGTATTTTTAGATGCCTACAATGGTTACACACCATTCTCCTCTATAAATAGCTACTATTGGCTACCAAAAGAAGGAGGCATAGGAGAAAAGACCGAACTTTGATATTTTTGGTGCACTCGGCCTTTAAGCAATCAAGTCTTTGCCGGCCTTCAAGCATCCAAGCTCAGGTACTCGAACTCAAAAAAATGCTTCTACCATGCGAGGAAGTTTGTTGGCAACCTTGTTCTAATAGTCAAAAGACTTGTATTGATCTCAAATTTATATTGATTGATTGTGTGTGACAAATTGGAAATCTCTTTTACATAGAAGAAGAGAGAATTGATTCGATCTCTCTTTTGTTTAATATGGGGTCTTTGGGGCGAAAGGATGCTTCGCTCAATGCTTGAGTCGAGTTTGCTTCCTGTTGATGATTCAAACAAGGTTGTGAACAAACTTCCTCACGTGGTGGAAGTTTTGTTCCTCACGCGGTAGAAGTTTTGTTCCTCACGCGGTAGAAGTTTTGTCGAAGTTCGAGTACCCGAGCTAAGGTGTTTGCTAGTAAACACTTGATTGCTTAGATGTCGAGTGTGCCAAGATCTTGATCTTCGGTCCTCTCTTGAGGATTCGAACAAGATTACGAATAAGCTTCCTCATGTGGTAGAAGCTTTGCCACATTTCGAATACCCAAGCTAGGATGCTTGAAGGTTAGAGGCCAAGTGCGCAAAGATCTCAATGCTCCCCCCAATGCTTCCTCTTGCGTCCTCTTTTTGGTAGCCATTAGTGGCTATTTATAGAGAAGAAGAAGAATAGCATGTAACCACCTCCTAGGAACATGGGAATTGGGTGCAACCGCTTCCACATTTAAACTTTTAGTGGCTGACTCGATCAAGCAGTGCAGACGGACTTGATGCTGCAGGCGAACTTGAACATTTAGGCAAACTTGGCAAACTTGCGAGCGAGTTAAAACATGCAGGAAAACCTCGTTTGCACTGCTTGACCGAGATGAACTTAGCTTCATTCTGGCGAACTTGAATGCTCAGGCGAAGTTTAACTTTCAGGCGAAGTTGATTCTCTATGGTTGACTCAGGTAAAGCCGTGTTATCAAGCGAACTTAGCTTTGCCTGCAGAGTCAAGTATTCAGGCAAACTTAAATATGCATGGTTGATTTAGGCAAAGCCGCATTATTAGGTGAACTTGACTTTGCCTGTAGAGTCAAGTATTCAGGCTAAATTGAATTTGCATGGTTGATTCAGGTGGAGCCATGTTACCAGGAAAACTTGGCTTTGCCTGCAGAGTCAAGTATTCAGGCGAACTTGACTTGTTTTAGGCGAACTTGAATGTTCAGGCGAAGTTTAGTGTTCAGACAAGCTTCATTCTTTGCAGGAAAACTTTAGGTGAAGTTCAGCTTTCAAGCAAAGTTTAGTGTTTAGGCGAACTTCGTTCTTTTTGGGCAAACTTTAGGTGAAGTTCAGCTTTGCAGGCGAACCTTTAAGCTTCTTTCTTGTTCCAAGTTACTGTGTGTTGTTGCACAACTCGTCCATGTCCAAAAGCTTCTTTTGTTAGGGATAGAGGCAATTTTACTTCCTACAATGGCGCAATTCGACGAGGTTGCTGCAGGGACTATTGTTGAGTCTCTTATCATTGAGTTCGATCAATCAAAGTATGAAGAGCACTTATCTTCTGCTTCCTCTGGTGGAAAAACTTCACGTAAGTATCGCAAAATCTTGCGTGTAACTCAGCCTCAGCAAGCTAAGGCTATCATGCCTGACAGCTCTATCCGAGCAATCGTTGGGGGTTCCATTCCCCCCAGGACAGTTGATTCAGGTCGAAAGGCCAAAGATGCAAACCAAGGAGTCACCAAGGTGTCACTTGCTAGAAGAGCACCAAGCTGCAATTGCCATGCAGCAAGGGACTATCAACGCCATAAAATATATGCTAGAGAAACTTCTAGACAAGAAGAAGAAGAAGAAGAGGACATCACAGGCTCCCCCGAGGTCCTCAACCAAGAACAAAGAGAGGGAACCTACTCCTCCTCGGACAACAAAAGGAGAAGAGAATCCCAGATCACCCTCTGATTCATCATCCGAGTCTTCGGAGGGGACATCATATTCTTTCACAATCCACAAGACAGGAGGCTTGACGAGTTCCAAAGCTAACTCGACGTCTTGAAACTCCAAAAGAATATGAATGAACTGGGGATTGTCAAGCCGTATCCGGTCGAATAGGATGCGGTCTCCTACCCAGCAAAGTTTAAGCCTACAAACCTAGTCCAGTTTGATGGTAAGGTTCTCCTTCGTAACATATCTACTATTTCCTAACCCGAAAAGGATTTCTTACAGGGAACGATCCTATCCTGACCCGGCTATTCATTAGAACCCTAAAAGGGGTATCCTTTGAATGGTTCTACAAGTTGGAACCATGCTTCATTAAATCTTGGGCTGACATGGACAAGCTATTCTTGGCCCGCTTCTTCAATGATGACACAGAGGTGTTAATGTTCACTCTGCTAGCTGAAAAGCAGAGAAAAGGAGAGTCTGTTAATGACTTCGTGAAGAGAATTAGAAATCCGTCACTACATTGCTATGATCAGGTTTTTGAAAACACATTGATCGAGATGTGCTGTAATAATCTCTCGATCCATAATTTGTCCAAGATTGGAGCGGTTGAGACCCGGGCTTGGAAGGAGCTTGTTTGCCAAGGTGAACATGTAGAAAACATGCTCAAGAGGATAGATGCCGAGGAGCCGTGAATCTCAAAGAGGGGGTAACCAAGGCAACTGTATCCTTCAGACCCATTCAAAGGGGAAGGATACTCTGGCATTGGAAACTACTTCCTCATCCAAACCCTCTTCAAAACAGAAGGGCAATTCTACGGATAACCCCTTTCAAAAGAAGTACAACTTCAAAGATGAGCAAGTCGTCCCAATCCTCAAGTCCTTAATCAAGACAAAGAATATCAAGCTCCCAGAATTAAGGTGACCTAAGGAGGATGCAAGAGCAGATGATCCTAATTACTACATGTACTATAGGATGATTCATCACCCGACTAAGGTATGTTACATGCTAAAGGACAACATCCAAGCTTTATTGGATGCAGGCGTTGTTCAGGGAGTACATTTGATTCCCAAAAGGAGGAGATTTGTATTGCTTATTACAAATCAAGAAATCAAATTACAACTAAAGTGAAGAGAATGCTCTTCTTATTTGACGTGCGGTCTTTGATAGTGATAGGACGCCTCCCTCGAATCCTTGCGTCGAGTTTGCTATCCTTGGACAATCTGATTGAAACTATGGTTGAGATTTAGTACGTAGTAGAATCTCTTGTGTGGTTGAGTTCAATTACCCAAGCTTGATGAGTATCAAGGCTGAATGCTTAGAGAAGGCTAATATGCAAGAGTTTGTAAAGATCCAAGAGTCTCAAATCTGAGAGTTCAGGTTGAGTCTACTTCTACAATCCAAGCTTTTGCTTAAGAATGTCCAACCAAGCTCTCAAGATGCCCAGCCGCTCAAGCCCACAAGACCAGCAGCAAAAAGCCTCTGATTGAAGAGTCTTAGAAATTCCAAGCTTCCAAAAATCCTAAAATCCCATTTCATGTTGCCAAAGGTGGTTGATAAATAGGCAAGGAAATGTATGGTCAATCCCTTGACTTGTGGGATATGACCGCTCACAGGTGAGGAGCACCATACCCTCCCTTATAGCTGTGGGATGTGACCACTATAGGTGATGAGTGCTATGCTTCATCACTCAGGATGTGAGACATGGGTAGGCTCACTCCCACAGGCAAGCAGCCGCTTGCGCTGTTCAGGTGAAGCTGGCAGGCTTACAGATGAGCTTGAGCGATGTCTAAATGCACAGGCAAGCTTGGCGAACAGGCGGGGCCTACTGGTGAGGCCCTCAAACGTTAGGCGATCTTGAGTCTGTAGGCAAGCTTGGTTCATGCTGGTAAACTCCCTACAGATGAGCTTGACTTGTGCGGGAGAGCATAGCTTTTAGGCGAGCTCGACTTATGCGAGCGAGTCAAGAAATCAGGCAAGCCAGACTTGTGCTGGCGAGTCAAACAAATAGGTGAGCTTGATTTGTGCTGGCAAGTCAAACAAGCAAGCGAGCTTGACTCGTGTGGGCGAGTCAATCCATGTTGGCGAACTTTGGCTCACGTAGGCGAGCAAAGCGTTGGCGAGGAAAGCTTACAGGCGAGCTCTACTTGGCCTCTTGAATGCAGGTTAGTTTGACTTGGGCTGACAAGCCAAGTTTGCACGCAAGCTTTACTTAGCCTTTTGAATGTAGGCAAGCTTTGCTTGCTTTGAGCACGCAGGCGAACTCAATAGGCGAGATTTGAGTTCTGTTGTGTAAAGGAAATTTTTATTGTCTACAAAACCCCCTTCAAAGTTTTTAGACCTAAATCAGGTTGAATGGGGTTTGAAATACTTTGAATGAAGAGGATCACTATTCATTGGTTTAGGTGAATTTGAGCCCCTTGTTTGAGTTGAGCCCTTTGGGCGAGCTCCATGAAGTGTAGGCGAGCTTAAATCTTCAGGAGAGCTCAAGCCATTGGTAGGCGAGCTCTAGATGTGCGGGCGAGTTCTAAACATCACCAGGCGAGCTTCATGCTTGTAGGTGAGCTAGATGGCTACGAGCGAGGACCAAGTCTGTGCGGGTGAGATCTAGACGTTGCTAGGAGAGCTTCTTGCTTTACCAGCTATGGGGGCACCTTGTTTTCATGTGCTCAATCTGAGCCATTGATTCGACGGTGCTCTCTATCTCGATCATTGTTTCGATGAGCGATCATGGCTGTTCAACCTGAACTGCCAACTCTTTACCATTCGTTTGGAATTCCGAACGTTCCGCCACGCTCATGGCCATTCAATTTGAACTGTTGAATCGAACCGTTATAGGTGATGTGAGCCGCTTATTTCAACTGAGCTGGCGAATCTCGACCATCGAGATTTTGCCTATATAAAGCATTCGTCTCCCTCATTAGGAGGTTACTGTGCTTTCGAAAAACTTCCGCTCGAGTTCTCAAAGAAAACCTGAACTCCATCTTCATTTTTCCTTATTTCTTCTCAAGCTTAAAATGGCCTCGAAGCCCAAGGTGCTTGCTTCCAAGAGGAAGAAGGCTGCTTCCACCTCCATTGCCGCCGCGGCGACCAACATAGACCAAACACACCATAGTAAGTTCATGGGACTGTATGGTAGAGCTGAGATGGCGTATAGGACCAAAATGAGAAGATGGACGGTACTTGCTCATTTTCTATGGTGAGCTTCGCCTACTCAGGTGAATCTCTGCTATTCAGGCGAGTTCGCTAGTCGGGCGAGCTTTTGCCTTCGTCAGACGAGCTTCTACCTTTGTCAGGCGAGCTCTGCTACATCAGGTGTGCTTTGCTTTGTTAGGCGAGCTCAGCATGTCAGGTGAGCTTGCTTTTGTCAGACGAGCTTCTACCATTCATTAGGTGGGCTCTGTCTGTCTGGTGATCTTGTAAGCCTACCTACATGATGGAGCTCGTCTGTACATTACAGGCCGCCCGTTTTGAAGACTTGGTAAATTCTCAAAGTTTTTGAGTTAAGAAATTTCTAACTTTTTCTTGTTGTATTTTGTAGCTCGAGAGGAGGCACCGACTATTAGGACTCGCATACTGAGATCATCTGGAAAGAGTCCTCTCACCACAGAGGAGGCAAACTGATATGAGGAGATGGCCACAAAAGGAGACTAGTGAGGTCTGAGCCCATCAAACCCGAACTCATCGCGATCTTAGATGATGAGGAAGAAGGGGAGCCTACTTGAGCACCAACTCCACAACCCCCCTCACAGCCTTAGTCTGAGCCTGGTTTCCCTGACCCAGCAAGCACAAGGGGTGAGAGAAGGCCACCTGTTGATGACTAGGAGCCCATCTCTCGGATTTAACCTATCACCATGATCTTCCCCGGCCAAGAATCTACTACTCCCGACTTTGAATCTATGCAGGGTATCATCCAATAGTTGGAGAGCGCAATGAAATAAGTGATCTCCATCATCGGCCTTGGCCGAGGCACCTTTATGGAGTTTGACACCTTCATAGCAGATAGCTTGAAGGCTATTCAATGGGTAGGCGGTCGTCAATTGGTTGTGCTTTGTGAACGACGACTCATTTGCTTAGAGGAGTCTATGCATCGCTTGGAGGGGCTGGTGTTCTCCAATTCATGTAACAAGGTGGAGCGACTCATAGCCTAAGCTCATATTAAGAAGATGCATGAACGTAAAGCTCGAGAGAAGAGTATATCAAAGAAGGAGGCTCTCATCACGGATCTGCTTGGACGGCAAGGCTAGTTATAGGTCACGATGGATGCTTCCGTCTCTACTATCACTCGGCAGAAGGCCATACTCGTCGAGGAAGAGTCGACCCTAAAGGACCTCCAACTTGAGAGCGTAAATGTTCACCACACTGTAACAAGAGAAATGCAAGCTCTCTAGGCACTGCATCAAGAAGAAGCACATACTGCTGCACCTTTTGAGGCTAGGATCCGAAAGGAAGTGGAGGACAAGGTCAGAGTGGACCGAGTGAAGAAGTTAGCCGATGTTAAGGCTGGGCTCGCGTCCTTCAGCTTGTTGGGCTCTGCTGGCCATGGGGACTAAGCTCACTGGGTTGGGTTGATTTTAAGACATTTTTTTTTGTTAACTTTGTTTGAACTTATTGTCATGACTTTGTTTGAATGTATTGTCATAACTTTGTTTGAATGTATTATCATAACTTTGTTCAAATATATTGTCTCAAAATCAGCTTATTATGAATAAAGTTATGCTTTTGTTGTCCAACTTCTTGTGCATATACTCCTGTTCTTGTCTCTTGTTGACCAACACTTAGGATTTTTAGCAAACCCTCAGCTATTAATGGGTTTGATTTGTCTTTACCGATTACCGTTTTAATCGGGCTAGCCATACTATTCCCCTCAGTATGATGAGTTGTCGAGAAGTTTCTTTTAGACATAACACTAAATTTTTTTCTCTACTCTTAGCCATTCGAGGCGTTGGGTTAGGTTAATTACAACCGTTAAGCTGTAATTAGGTTAGGCCATACTGTTAAATATAACAACATAGCCATAAAATGAGTGACCACTTGTATAAGTGATCGCTCGAGGGTCCGAATAACGATTCATCATGTGGTAGGTCGTTACTTGGGAATGGACAGTTGATAGGGCACATCGATTGGTTGGACATTATCGGCGAACAATATCATTTGCGAGATTGACGGTGTTGGGGTAATTAGATCGTTCAGGGATATATGAGTGTGACGATTGATTAGAATAGTAGTGCATCATATGGTAGGCTACTATCATCAATTGTTCTAAGGATATTAGAACACTCAGAATGGATCAAATCATTCAGGGATGTAGGAGTATGATGACTGATCGGACAACATTATTTGCGAGAATGACAAAGTTGACTATCAAAGGTAATTGTTAACGTGATAGTTTTATGGACCTACCAACCTATTAATGAGGATTAGTGGGGGATTTATCAGAGATTTAATGTTAACATGATAGGATTGTCACAATCGGAGTGACTTTAAGGACTTACCATCATATTAAAGAGGATTGATAAGTTAATTGTCAGAGGTATAATGTTAACATGACAGTGGGAGTAGGCCCATCGTCCTATTGGAGAGGATCGACAGGAAAAATTTGGAAGGAAACGACTATCATAGGTGACCGTTAACTTGATAGTTTTGTGGGAGTTTGAAGGAAGACTATGAGTAATATTTCTTCAGGAATTTGTCGTTAATAAGCATCATAATCTTATCGCCATTTGGTTTAACGAGGTGGTATGCTCCATTCGAATAGACTATCTCTATTACGGATGGTCCTTCCCATTTAGACTGGAATTTACCTTTCTTTTTGCAGTTGAGTATCATAGGTCGTTGAATAGCGATGACCAACTCTCATTCCTTGAAAGATCTGTGCTTGACTTTCTTGTCGAAAACCTTAGATATTCGGGCTTAATAGAACTCAATGTGTTGCTCAGCTTCGAGCCGCTTTTCATTTAATGTCTCTAATTCTATGAGACGTCACTGGTGACTCTATTCAGTTGTCATCCCCATTGCGAGTACGACGCATAGGGACAGAATCTAAATTTCTAGTGGTAGTACGGCTTCGCAACTGTATAACAGTGAATAAGGTGTGGTACCGGTCGGTGTGTGAACTGTAGTCCTGTATGCCCATAAGCTTTCACCGAGCTTTTCATTCTAATCGCGCTTGTTGTTAGACGTTAGCTTGGTTAAGATCTTGACGATCGTCTTGTTGAAAGCCTTGGCTAGTCTATTTGCTGATGGATTGTACGCCATGGATGCCGGGCTCTCTATTCTTAACTTGTCACAGAATTGTGTGAATGCATGACTAACGAATTGTGATCCATTTTCATGAATGATACATCTTGGAACGCTATATCAGTAGACAATAGATATTTGATGAAGTTGATCACATCACCGGTCTTGACTTCTCTTAAGGGAATGGCTTCGGCCCACTTAGAGAAATAGTCGGTTATCGCAAGGATGAAGCGATGACCTTTGGCTGATGGTGGAGATATCGGTCCTATGGCATCCATCCCCTATGTCTCAAACGGTCACGAAGTCACTTCGGATGTAGTCTTCGGGTGGTTTGTGAATGTAGTTGGTGTGGATTTGACATGCATGGAAATGCTTAGCATAAGCAACATCGTCATTGATCATTCTGGGCAAATAATAGCCTCGTCTTCGCAAGCGATCCCAGAGCTTGGTTCCGGGTTAGTGAGTGCCGTAGGTACCATCATGGGCTTCCCATAGGACTTCCTGTTCTTCTGTCGTTGAGAGATATGGAAGCAACATGCCGTCGTACAATTTACGATACAACGCCTTTGTTATTTAGTCATAATAGAATCTCAGAGCATATCTACAAACAGAATCTCGTTCCTTTATGTCTTTAGGTAGTATGCCATATAAGACGTAGTCGATGATTGGGAAACACCAATCTCTCGGCTTGAGTTGACTCGTAGCCTGGTGAGTTGCATTCACTTCCAGATCATACTTCGGTTGGAAGAGTTGTCGGCTTGCGATGGTAACACGTTGACCTATTCCAAGCGGTTGATCTAGGTTAGCTGCCAACGACGCCAGAGCATCTGAGTGCATGTTCTTGGAATAAAGCACATGCTTAATATAGAGTCTTTCGAATGATTCAGTTAGTTTGATAGCTGCTCTATGACATGGGATTAAGTCGTCATTTTGACTTCGTATTTCCCTATCATTTGTCTAACGATGAACTGAGAGTCATCGTAAGCTTCAAGATGATTCTCCCCTAACTCTTTGGTGAAGTTGAGTCTGATGAGTAGCGCATTGTACTCAGCCGCATTATTGGTACATGGCTCAGTTAAAGAGAAAGCTTGGGGTAATATGTGGTTTTGCAGAGAAACCAAGACCACCCCCACTCCCGCGATGATAGACCTGCTTGTGCCTATGCGAGATGCTCTGTCGAAGTACAATCATCAAACTTCTTCCTGTGAGGTTGCATTAATCTCGTGGGTTTCATCCGGCATAGCTTCGAATAGATCATTCTTCGACTCGAGCGGATGACTGGCCATGAGATCGCAAATTGCATGTCCTTTGACGAACTTCTGCATCATGAAGTGTATGTTATATTAAGATAGTAGGAGTGCCCATCTTGCCAGGCATCAATTTAAGGACCCGGGCTGTGTCATGAAGACTCATATGGGATTCATTTGAGAAATGACGTGTATGGTTTGACCAACCAGGTAGTGTTGCATCTTTTCAATTGCAAACACCAAGGTTAAACTCCTTTTTGACCATGAGGTATCACCGTTCGGCTCCCTCTAGTATTCTACTCAGGTAATAGATGTCCTACTCATGGTCAGCATCATCATTCTATGCTAAGAGAGCACTAAGAGAATGCTCCATCGATCGTACATAAATTAGGATGGGTTTCCCCAAGACTGGGACCGCCAAGATTGGTGGATTCGAGAGATAAATCTTGATCTCATCGAACGCTTATTAGCAAGGCTCATCTCATACGAAGGAAACACCTTTCTTCATCAGCTTGGAGAAGGGTTGGTACTTACTTGAAAAATTTGAGATGAATCTTCGGATGTAAGCCAGATGCCCTTGTAGTCCTTTCAATTCCTTGAGATTCCTGGTTGGTTGAAGCTCTTGAATAGCTTACACTTTGTTGGGATCTATGTGAATTCCCTTCGTTATGACGACGAATCTGAGGAATTTTCCGCACGACATCTCCAAAAATGACTTCGTGGGGTTCATCTTGAGTTGATGGGATCGCATCAGCTCGAACATCATTCTCAGGTCTGGAAGATGATTGTCTTTGCTACGACTCTTCACAACCAAGTCATTTACATAGCATTCGACTGTCTTTCGTAGATGATCCTAGAAAATTATGCTCATAACGTGCTGATAGGTTGCACCGACATTCTTAAGTTCGAAGGGCATAACTGTGTAACAATATACCCTTACAAGAGTTCTGATCTAAGTGTGCTTCTCATCTTCTGGGTGCATCTAGATTTGATTATACCCTAAAAATCCATCCATGAAAGACATCCTTTTGAACCCACAAGTATTGTTAATGATGATGTATTTGATGGGTAAAGGGAATTCGTCTTTTGGATATGCAGCATTGAGGTCGCTAAAGTCGATGCGGATACAGATTTTTCTGTTCTTCTTCAGGATTGGAACAATATTAGCTACCTAATCAGGATGTTGTTCCTCTCTAATGAAGCTTGACTCGATCATCTTCTTCACTTCGGCTTCGATCGTCTCCATGATTTGTGGATGAAACCATCTTTGCTGTTGTTTGACAGGTTTGGTGTCCGAGTTAATGTTGAGGCGATGCATGGCGATTTGTGGATCAAGGCCAGATATGTCCTCGTAATTCCAGGTGAAGATGTTAATATATTCCTGAATGAGGGATATAAGGCTTTCTTTCTCCTGGGGAGGTAAGTCGTCGATGATAAATATGGGCTTAGGATTAGCCTCGTCTCCCATATTTATTTGGAGTATCTTGTCCTCTGTGGGTGGTTCACATTGTTCAAACCGACCACTCTATTAGGCGCTGACGTGGTGATCACATGCTTCATCATAAGCGGGATCTGGTCATCCTCTTTGCTTTCGGTGGGATCGACCATAGCCATATTGACTGTGAGGTCCCTGAACAGAGCTCCTACACTAACATCTGAATCCCACATCGAGGATGTTGACGATGATTCTCCGAAAGGACCATCTTCAGAATCTTCACCGAAATTACAATATAACTTTGATGAAGAGGAGGTGTAACCCAACCCTCTTCAAGTTTTACCAAAGTAATTGTCAGGCTTTCCTTTGGGAACATAAGCAGGTTGGACGAGTTCTTCGTCGCAATTCAAATCTTCCTTGCGGGTGAAGTTATAACCCATGCTCTCCATCACACGCTTCACACTTTGATCTTAGTGCGAGAATTGAGGAGCGGGCTCGTCATCGTTTGACTCATCCCACATTGTGCGCATAGACCAATCTATCCTTCCAAAGATAATATCTTTCTGATAATTACCTTGGGTGGGTACGTCGAAGATGGCTTGCGAAGACTCGATCGTTTGTTTGTCTATGACGAACAATGAGTACATGGGCAAGTGCAAAGAAGAATTATTATATAACTCTGCAACCAAATTTCTAAACTCGTTATTACTAGACTCTAAACTAGACGACAAGTAAGCTAAGTTAGGATCTTCATTTAGGATAAACCCATCTGCTTCGTCAGTGTTGGTTACAACAAGGCCTTCATAGCTGATTACAATGAGTTCAATGTCATTCAAGACAAGACCCACATTACACTCAGACTCACTATCGGCCTTGTTGCCACTACCAAGTTCCTCGACCGGTGGCTCGTTGCTTGGTTCATAGTCTTGGTAGCGTAAAGAATCGATGAAGTAGTTTTCAACCCCCTTGAAGGGCAGCTTATCAGCGACCACCGTTTTTACTTGACCACGGTCGTCCACATACTTCAAACACTGATGCAATGTGGATGAGACTATCCGTTTGCTATGGATCCATGGCCGACCCAATAGCACGTTGTAGGAAGGCTCCGCATTGATAACGTAGCAGGTAACTTCCATCTTCATGTGGCCCAGCCGACACTTGAGGTGGATCTTCCCTAGTGGCTGAGTTCTGGTGATGTTGAAGCCAAAGATGGTGGTAGTTGTTATAGACAAATGCTTTTGAGACACCTCTAAGTGTTTGATGAGCTTTAAGGGGATAATGCTTAGTGCAGACCCTGAATCTACTTGGATTCTATCCACTCAAGAGGAGTCGACGTATCCCATGAAGTACAGGGATCGGTCATGGGATGTACTCTTGATAAGCATATCCTTAGGAGTGAAGGTAATGTACGGGATCTACTGTTTGGATGTCTAGCAGCATTGTGGACACCCTTTCTTAGTGTCCTCTTCTGAAGTAGGCAAGAAATGTGTGGAAAAAGCCTCCGAGTTGGCTAATGCCTCCCGTAGAGCTTCTCGGGTAGACTTGGATAGCCACAAGAGCTCATACAAGGTGATCCTGGCTAGAATGTTCTTCAACTGTGCGAGTAGGTCGAACCGAAAGGGTTGACTGCTTGAGCTCGGCTTGTCGGGATTCGGTTGGACTATTGGTAATGGTCCCGCCGATGGTCTTGCCGAACTTTCCACTGTCGGAGGGTAGTTCTTAGCAAAGTCCTTTCCCGCTCGGGTAATTAATGCATCTACCTCATTGTTAGAATTGGTGAGGGTCGCTATCTCTACTTTGTCATTGTCTGGAACTGCCGAAATAACGTTACAAATCTTAGGCTTGCCTTTGGACTTGTTGGAAGTCCACTGCTCGTCATTGAGGAGATCAAGATGAACCCACATCACCTGTCCTGATGGTAAGGTCTATGACACCAAACCTTTCTCCCGTTGATTAAGATGATCGGTATTGAAAATCCTCAGCTCCACCTTAGGGATGGGTGCATGGACTTCAGGAAGATCTATCCCGAATTTAAGAGTGACCATGTTTGTACTCACTTTCTTCTGCACCTTTTCCTTCTTTAGGACTCCCGCATCGTAAAGAGCTTGTAGCTTATCCTTAATGATATAGCATTTGAAGGTATAATGGCCTAAAAATCTATGGTACACACAGTAGTTCGGATCATTTGTTTTGTTCACGTCTTCAGGTTTTGTGATCTTTAGCAGCTTGATCCTGTTGCTCCTGAGGAGAGTATCGAAGGTAGCCACAACTTGGTCTTCCTTAAAGTCGTATTACCTCAGAGGGGGCTACTTGAAAGACTTGTGCTTCTATCTTTGAGCTGACTTGGGGACTGGAGTAGAATCAATAGCTATGATCTCTTCCCCCTCGACCGAGAAGAGTTTCTGGGGGCACTTGGTTCCGAAGCTCCTCTTTTAGATCGAGGCTCCTCGGCTTCCAGCCTTTTGATCAAGTTTTCTACCTGTTCACCTTAGCGAACAAGTTCCTTCCAGGTCCATATTTTCACTACACCGACCTTGGATAAAATGTCAATCGAGAGATTATTGCAACATATCTCGATCAAAGTGCTTTCAGAGACTTGGTCCAAGCAATGAAGCGATCGATTCCTGAATCTCTTTACAAAGTCGTTGACTGACTCTGTTTTCTTCTGTTTCTCAGCAAGTAGAGTGGCCATTGACACTTTCGTGTCATCATTGAAGAAATAGGCCAAGAAAAGCTTTTCCACATCGGTCCATATTTTGATAAAGCCTGGTTCCAGCTTGCAAAACCACTCAAAGGCTACTCCCCTCAGGGTGCCGATGAATAGTCGAGTGAGGATAAGATTATTTCCCGTGAGAAATCTAGTTTGAGATAATAAGTAGTAGATATGTTATGAGGGAGATCCCTTACCATCAAACTGGACTAAGCTTATCAGTTTTGAACTTTGCCGGGGTAGGGGACTGTATCCCATTCGACTGGATACAGTGTGATGCCTTAGGATTCACACAAGGCTGTAGTCTAAGGTGAAACCTAGATTATCAAACCTACCAAGCATTAACATGATGCTACGATATGTTTCACCATCACAGTTATTATCTCTCTAGTAGAGTTAACAAATAATAGAAATAGTACAAGGATAGAATATGCACAGAAGAAGTTGTTTGGGGAGAAAGTTGATGTCTCCATTGATGTATTCATTACAACTTCAGTCGTTGTAATAAAAACAAAAAAAGATTTTTGATAAGACTCTTACACAATGAAAACAAAAAAATACAACTCTCGTCAAAACAAACACAACGGACGTTTATCCTCCGCTCCTTGCGTAGGATCTTGGCCTGTGATGGGTATGTTGATATCTGTGGACTACCAAACAATCAGATCCAATCCAGAGCTTCATTGATTCGCTAAGGAATTAAGAAACCGAAGCAATTATCTCGGCAACAGCGAGATAATCACTCTTCTCGAGTTTACCGTAACGGGGCAATCTTAAGGCAAAGAACCAGGAAGTGTAGATCTGACAAGCTCCTCTTCTTAATGCTGACGAACTTGATCTGATCTCCTCCTCTTTTCTGAAATTCGTGCTCCTTCAATTTTCAATCTAGCAGGGCTTCGCCAACGCTCGAGAATTCCAGATCTTAAAAAATAAAGGCTCTGGGGCTGTATTTATAGACTTCAGGAGCCCTATTTTTAGATAGGAACGATCGGTTCACTCTTATCTTTAGTTATAACCATTTAACCATGTTTTTGGATGATATTTTATCAGTTAGAACAAATCCAGGTGGTAAACGGTCGAAAAATAGCTTAAATCTGTCAAAAAACTGTTATCGCGGCTACGGACACCCGTAGGTGTCTCGGTCAAGCCTTGGCCGAGACACCTATGGGTGTCTCGGTCAAGCCTTGGCCGAGACACCTATGGGTGTCTCGGCTAAACTTTGGTTGAGACACCTATGGGTGTCTCGCTGAGGCACGGAGCATTGTTCCATATGTTTTGTCCGTTTCCACCGTATCTTCGTCATCTGAACTCGAAATTACGTGATCCAAAGTGCGAAGAAAAACCGACGAGGATATCTACAAGCTCCCATAGTTGAATCACATGGGGGTGAGATAGGACACGAGGGGCGCTTCGTCTTTTAAAGTGACGCATAGCTCCCGATCAGCTCGTATCTTCATTATTCTGTAATTCCGTTGCTTCCGACGGTTCGCCAACTTTACTTCATGCGCTCGTCGACATCAATTAAGCTTCTGTGACTCGGATAGTGATGTTCATCATCTTCTCTCAGCTTTGAGCTATTTGTGAGAACCTAGGTAATTTTTGATGCCTGTAGATACCCCCTCCAAAGTGTTTCAGTTTCTTTTTTTTATAAAAGAGCATGAAATACTTTGGATATGATCGGTCTAACCTTCAATTGGTGTAAAAGGACCCGTAGTTAGCTTTGATTCTTAACTCCTTCGATTTTCAGTCTATTCAATATTTTAATGAATAGCCAAAAAATTCTATTGGTGCTACGTTTATCGTCTGGCCGTCGTCGAAGTCTCGAATAAAAAACTGGTGAGTTAATTTTGGTTAGTGTCGTCGAGTTGACTTAGAACTGACTATTTCTGTCATGATATATTGACTTAAGGCTACGTGTTGACTGGCGTTAATCTTGGGGTTTCGGATCGCCAGGCGTTGACTTTCATCATAACACGTTGACCGGCGTTGACCTAGGGTTACGTGTTGACCAACATTGACCTTAGGGTTTCGGATCACCAGGCATTAACTTTTATCACAAAGCGTTGACCACTGTTGACCTTGGGTTACACGTTGACCGGCGTTGACCTAGGGTTATGTGTTGACCGATGTTGACCTTAGGGTTTTAGATCGCCAGGCGTTGACTTTCATCGTAACGTGTTGACCGGTATTAACCTAGGGTTATGTATTACCGGCGTTGACCTAGGGTTACATGTTGACTGGCGTTGATCGGTTTTGACCTTAGGGTTACGCGTTGACTGATGTTGACCTAGGGTTACGCGTTGATTGGTGTTAACCTTAGGGTTTCGGATCGCCAGACGTTGACTTTCATCATAACGCGTTAATCGGTGTTGACCTATGGTTACACATTGACTGGCGTTGACCTTAGGGTTTCGAATCGGCCGGTGTTGATTTTCATTGCAACGCGTTGACCGGTGTTGACCTAGGGTTACACGTTGACCGTTGTTGACCTTAGGGTTTCGGATCGCCAGGCGTTGACTTTCATCATAACGTGTTGATCGACGTTGACCTAGTGTTACGCGTTGACCGGCATTGACCTAGGGTTACACGTTAACCAGCGTTAACCTAGGGTTATGCGTTGGCCAGCATTGATCTTAGGGTTACACGTTGATCGGCGTTGACCTTAGGGTTTCGGATCGCTAGGCATTGACTTTCATCACAATGCGTTAACCTAGGGTTACGCGTTGACCGTCTTAACCTTGGGTTAAGCATTGATCGGCGTAGACCTTAGGGTTTCAGAGCGCCAGGCGTTGACTTTAGGGCTTCGGATCGGCAGGCATTGACTTTCACCACAACGTGTTGATCGGTGTTGCCCTAGGATTATGCGTTGACCTTAGGGCTTCGGATCGTCAGGCGTTGACTTTCATCGTAACGTGTTTACCGGCATTGACCTAGGATAACACTTTGACCGGCATTGACCTTAGGGCTTCGGATCGCTTGGCGTTGACTTTCATCATAATGCGTTGACCGGTGTTGACCTAGGGTTACACATTGATCAGTGTTGACCTTAGGGCTTCGGATCGCCAGACGTTGACTTTCATCGTAACGTGTTGACCGGTGTTGTCCTAGGGTTACGCTTTGACCGGCGTTGACCTTAGGGTTTTAGACCGCCAAGCATTGACTTTCATCAGAATAACCAATAACCGACGAAAACGGGCGAAAGAGGGTCATGAAAGCACAAAGCACCTGGGGACCGGCATTCACGACTGGGTGTCTCGGCCCAATGGCCGAGACACCCCTAGGTTGTCTCCTTTTTTTTTGTTTTGGTGTGTCCTCTTGTTGTACCTTCATCATTTCTCCCTCTTTCCAAAATTTCAAATAGAGTCATTTCCCCTTTAAACTCCTTCTTCCTCCTCTTATCCAAAACTTCTCATCCAAACCTATATTTTTCTTCAAGAACTCTCAACCCATCCAAACTCTTGCTTAAAAAAAAAAGAACATCAACCCCTCAACAAAATTTTGGATTTTCTTCTCTTGTTTGGCCGAAAACCCTCTCTTCACAAACCTAGGGTTCATTGAAATTTCAAGCTCAAGATTTGGACTTTTGAATTGGGTTTTCAAGCTCTTGATTTGGGTAAGCTCTTTTCCTCATCCTCTCTATATTACACACTTGATTTTGATCCAAAAGTTTATGGTTTGGATGTAAAGATTGAAACTTTACTCTTGTAGTGTGGGTATGTAATGCAAAGATTGTAGCCTTTTGCTTTCATGAGTTAGGTTTTGTAAAAAAGATTGAATCTTGATAATGGGTTTTTAAAAAGGTTGAAATTTTGAGGGGCTTATGTGCAAAATATGGGGCCAAATTTTTTGGAGGGTTTATTTGCAAAAGATGGCCAAAATTTTGTGGGGGTGTTATTGCGAAGGACTGAAATTTTGGGACTTGAATTGTATGCCCATTTGGCCGAAACTTTGAGGGGTGTTTCATGCTAAAAAGACCACACATTGTTGAGGGGTTTATTTGCAAAAGGGGCCAAAAATTGTTGAGGGACTTATTTGTAAAAGGGTTGAAATTTTGGAAATTTGGTTTGTATTCCCATGGTCGAAAGCTTTATGGGGGTGTTTCATGCAAAAAGACCACAATTTGTTGAGGGGTTTATTTTACAAAGGGGGCCAAACATTGTTGAGGGGTATTTTATCCCAAAATTGATCATGAAGGATTTAAATGCAAATTGAACTCATTATTTGCATGCATAGAGCCCGTAGGTTTAATTAGACTTCAACTACAAATCTTGCTTTATTTATAGGATTTTAGACAAAGTTCATAATTTCCCTTTTAATTTTCGGGTTCTTGGATTTATGATTGTACCAAATCCGTTGATTTTCGTTGCAGGTTAACCATGTCTCCGCACCGACCACGATTTCATAGGAGTCGCTCATCTTCTTGGCATAGTGAGAGGGAGGCTCCCGTAGCTTCCTCTTATGGGGGTGAGCTTTTTTGCTTTCTGTATTCTCATTTGACTCCTTTGCGGGTCATTCGGGAAGAACCGACATCCTCCTTCGTGGGGATTAAGGTTTCAAGATGATTTTGAGTTCTATCATACCCTCGTTTGGCCCCTTTGTGGATCATTCGGGAAGAACTAACATCCTCCTTTATGGGGATTGAAGTTTTAAAAGATGTGTTTTGCTTGGCCAATTCACGTCTTCCGGCATGTTGGGGCGATTTCATGTTGTATTACACTGCGTGGGTCGGAGTACATTACCATGTTGTTTACGTGATGATGCATACCGCCCTTCAAGTGTTGGACACTCAAAATCGACTCTCCAATCACCCAATGAATGACTCTATCTCGCTAGCTTATGAGATGAATTCAACCCTTGTATAATTTATGAATAATTTTCTGATTCCATGTTTGTTTTGCTACAGTTGAGTTCCCCGTAGAAGGTTTTCCACCTCATGCTATAACTGGTTGTAATAGGGAGACATTCACTACTAGTGTTGATAGGTAGGCTATTGGTCCAACCCCTCAGTTCAACGAGAATCGTCCCGAGGAGGTGCATTGATTGATACGAGACGGGGGCCGCCGTTCGTTACGCCAGCTGATTACCGATGCTGCCTTTACTGAAGATTCCATTTCTATCAGACTTTAGATAAGCCGGATTATTTGTTTGGGGACCATGCTGAGGATCCGGCTAAGTTGACTCTTGATGACGAACATTGGTTGAATGATGATGGTGGGAGCCTTATATAAATTCCTTCTATTCCCCGTCAGCATTCTCTTTCTCATTTGGAGACGCAGGCTGCACGGCGACAGATATCCTGGAATCTTATAGATGACCATGACCAAGTTCATTATGGATTTATTTCCCATCATCAGACCCCAGGTTCTGATAGGTATAATTATATTCACGACCTTCGATTAGGGATTCTGGAACTTGATACAACGCCACCGGATGAGGTGTCAGCAGTCGCCCATACTGTGAGGAATCGTCTGGCTAGGCTTAGGAGGAGATTACCCCCGAAGGAATTCAGATGTTTCGGTTGGTCGTCCTTTCCGCCTAAGAAGTGGTGGACTCGTATGACTAGTTACGTCTTGGGACGTTGGGAGAAATGCAGCGGATTGTATGCACCTATGAGCCACTATGTACGGACTCCCAGTCAGCAGCTGTCATTTCTTGGCATTGCTGGAGTTTTATAACCCTGATAGTAACATTTTTCTGACTTGCAGTGGAGAGTTGGGGTTAGCTCTCTATGAGATGCACAAGGTTTCTGGTCTTCCGATAGGAGATTGTCCATATCAAGAGTACTTTCCATCTAACCTATAGTTAGGACTGGTGAAGAGAGATTCCTCCGACATGTATGACATGCTCTGGGACCTCAAGTGTCATTATTATACATCCTTGGTCAGGGTGAGTCCTCTGGCGAAGAGGAAGAAGCAGGTCAACTTGAAGCAGTTTGCTAATTATTTATTTTAGCACTTGGAGAGCAATTCGGGCGAGACTAATTGTGAATTGGTCCCTTTGACACCTTCTGCCCTTAATGACTTAATTGAGAGGGCTGACGCTTGTTCATTCACTACCGCTGGTGTGGAGGGTTCTTTTCGGCGGGGACTAAACTTTGGACGTTCTTTTGTCATGCACGGAAGCCTATTCGGCCTAAGACCCTCCTGGCGGGCTATCTCGCCCTTTGGTTGAAGAAGTGCGTCGTTCCATACCAGTTCTCTGATGCTTTGCCTATTGAGGTCCTCCTTCCCGCCATTCAGTTAGCTCACAGGAAGGATCTTTCACTGCTTCTGGCGATGGTTACCGGCATTCATTGTGGGCCTAGGTATTTGGTCGATGGTTTTACACATGTGGGTTCTAAACTGTCAACTGAGATTCTCTCTGTAAAGGTTGAGCTTTTGTATACTTACTTGATGGCATGGCTTATCCTTCACCATCCTGATTTGATGTCGGTGCCTAGTACTACCGATGCCTCTGTCCCTTTTCTGTAGTTATTAGAGGGAAGCAAATGGTATGCGAAGACCTTCACTAATGTACAGCGAGAGCTTCGAGTTCGTAGGAGCTGGGAGTTCTTCAGGTGTTTCCTTGCTTCTCGGGCCGTTATGATGATGTATTGATTGACGAGGAGAAGCTGGGGGCCGGTCAGACCTCCCTTGATGTTGGTTGCTTCCGTTGGTTGGTGAACATTCGTGCTGGATACCTCGTTCTTCGGGTGAAGGGTCGTTGTCACATAGAGCCCTATCTGCCTTTTTGTTTCGCTCCTCAGTTTGGTTATGACTAACTATATGTTGAGAACCCGAACTGAGGCTTAAGGACAGAAGGAGGTCTTATTGATGGCGCCCGAGCATGACTCTGGACTATGACAGGTTGTACCGATGCCTATTTTGCTCTCCCTTCATCCAAACACAAGCCATCACTTACCTTTCTCAGCTACAAATGGCTCCTTCAACCAACGAGTTTCTAGATGTGAAGAGCCTCTCAGAGTTGGAGGCTAAGCACTTGGTTCAGACTACCATTAAAGCTGCTTGTAAGGCTGGGCTTTCGAAGAAGCGAGGGAAGAAATCTGTTAAACCCTCTCATTCGAGCAAAAGCTAGATGGAGGATGATGAGGAGCTCCTTCCTATTGATGATGAGGATGAGACTTCTAAAGAATAATTTAGGGATATGGACACCGGTCATGGCGTTGATGAAGAAGAATCTGAGACATGTCTGTCAGACTCTTTCTTTTCGAAATTAATGGATCTGGCATTTCTTTGTTGGTCTCAATGCTCTAGATCTCGACTGACTCCTCCAGAGCCAGAACGAAAGATTTTATTTACTTATCCTAATAAGATGATCTTGTCACTCTAGGTAGGATGGTTGATGAGCATGAACCTCTTATTTTTCGTTACTCGAGATCACGATCCAGCGCTGAGGCTCCTGCACAGGTTGAGATGCGTACTAAATCTACGCATGAGCGACCCACTGGTCCTGTAGAGGTTTATCACCCAAAGCGGAATAAGACTGCTCATAAGTCACATATTGGTCAGCGCGCCCGCGAAGCAGAGTTACGAGGTACTATAATTGCTAGTGGAGAGGAAGGTGATGTTCCATTATTTTCATGACGTTAAAATGATGCTCTTTTGGATTCCATGAACCTAATCATGTTTCGTGTTTCAGGAAGCCATGGCGGAGGTGAACTTCCGCGCGACTCTGTATTCTCTGATCCTGGCCATTTAGATAGCCCGAGCTTTGTGCAGCAAATGTGCGATGCCATTCGTGATGAGCCTACATATGTTGGAGCAAACCGGGATGCTAACCAGGATAATACCATTGAGCCGAGTATTTTATGCCCAGGTATATCTAACACCGGTAATACACCATTCGAGTGGCAGTTAAAGGAGTTAGGCAATTCGGAATTCGTTCCCCCTTTAATCACTTCTGCACTTCATTCTCTTTTAGACAAATTGAAGAATGCGGGTACGAATATCGGGGTGGATGAGCCTCCTGCCACTACCACAAGTGAGTCCGTACTTCTCTATCATAAAATTTTAGCTTCTTTTTATATATCTAACACTTAAATTCTCATGCAGATACTGCGCTGGATAGACCAATCGAGGATGCGACTTTTCATGGCATGGATCTCGGGGGATTTAGTGAGCACATATACGTTTTAGTACCAAGTTTCTCGGAACTCGACACTAGGTTGCTCGTTGAGATGCTGGCAGAGCAGGCTACCAGAATGGCTGCAGAACCATCCGTTGAAGGTTGTTCTTCTACAGGTATGCATCTAATCTTCGACATTATAATTTTCTTTATTTGTTGAAATCTCTATTTGACTGATAGAGAATTCTAATCATAGGACCAGCCACTAGAACTGATACGGCTACGATTTCTGGCATCCCTAGTTTACCTGAGGATGGTTTATCCGTAGGTACGCATGTAATGCTCTGCATCATCATTCTCTTCATTTATCAAAATCTCTATTTGACTGACAAAGAGTTGTAATCACAGGACCAGCCACTAGGATTGATACTACTACGATTCCTGGTATCTCTAGTCTGCCTGAGGGTGGTTTATCCGTAGGTACGCATGTAATCCTCTGCATTATCATTCTCTTCATTTGTCAAAATCTCGATTTGACTGATAGGGAATTCTAATCATAGGACCAACCACTAGAACTGATACGGCTACGATTTTTGGCATCTCCAGTCTGCCTGAGGGTTCTGTCTCTTCCACACTGAAGGGAAGTATGACCATGAGTCAGTCGTTCGATCCTCATCTTCAGGCTACTATTCCCCTAAGCCCTCTGGGCATTGCAGAATCTCCTAGAGGAGTTGATATACCATCGACAGTCGCGCCTGCTATCATTCCCGAGCCTGCCGAGACTAGATTGGTGGAGCCTGCTACAGGACATCAAACTGAAGGAACCTCTGTCAGCACTGGTAAGCTCATATTTTGCTCTGAATTTCCCCACAATATTCTAGGGTTTCTTACCTCTTCATATGATTATTTGTAGGGTTTTCACCGTCTCCATATAAGCGCATTATGGCTTTATTTTCTGATACCGATCCGGGCACAGACATGTTCCGGATAGATCTTGAGAGTTTTCTTACCTTCTTAGGTAAGATGGTCAAGAGGATCGTTCATCATGGATTCCGTTTTGATCAGTACAGACGATCACTTGACCGCCATATAATGATGATTGCAGAGAAGGGTTACCACGAGCTAGCTGATTCCCTTGTTGTGGATCTTGCTATACTGGAGCGTGAACCCCAAGAGTTAGGGGAACATAAGACTAGAGGTGTTTTCTCTTTTGTTGCTACTCAGTTGGCATCTGAGTTGAAGTAGTGGCATGACTCCAGAGTATCTATTAGACATGATCTTCAGTCACAGGAGAGCTCTGTTATGCAGATGAGGGCTAATCTCTTGAGGAGGGACAAGGCTAAGGCTGATTTACATAGCTCTCTATCTTCAGCTGATGAGGAGATAGATAAACTTAAGAAGGCCTTGAAGTATGCCGAAGAATCTCACGCTATTCTTGAGGACGACTTAGCCAATGCTGAAGACTCTCGAAGACAAACATTAGAGAAGCTAGAGCCTGCAGAAGAGAAGTTGGCTAAGTTGAGGAGCGCAACCGCGAAGATACTGGATACATCTGAAGATTTCATTCAAGTTGAGTTGCAGGCTAAACTGGAGTGGAGTTTTGCCGAAGATCTTTCTATGCTGGAAGACCGGATCTTCAGCCACGGATTGTACTCGAAGTGATAGTTCCTTTATTTTGACTTTATTAATGAAATAATATCTTTTACTTAGCTAACTCTTCTATTTATTATGACCATTATCCAATCTAGGATGAATAACCATAATATTTATAGGATTTTTGGCAAACCCTCAGCCATTAACGGATTTGGCTTGCCTTTACCGATTACCGTTTGAATCGAGCTAGCATGTAGATTGTTTAAATCCGTTCTGCATGTGACGTTGTGCTAAAAGAATGTATTCTTTTAGACTTAGCGCTATGATTTTTGAATACATAGACTTACTTATCCCTTGCGGGGTTCTCATAGGATTTTTGGCAAAGCCTCAGCCATCAATGGGTTTGATGAGCCTTTACCGACTACCGTTTGAGTCTGGCTAGCATGTGATTTGTTTAAGTCCGTTCCGCATGTAACGTTGTGCTAAAAGAGTTAACTCTTTTAGTGCTACGATATTGAATACGTAGACTTCATCTTCCTCACAAGAATAGACTATCCGACCGCATGTATCAGATGTTGACTCAGGATTTTTGGCAAATCCTCAGCCATCAACGGATTTGACATGCCTTTATCGATTACCGTTTGAATCGGACTTACATACGGATTGTTTAAGTCCATTCTGCATGTAACATTGTGCTAAGAGAGTTAACTCTCTTGGTGCTATGATATTAAATACATTAACTTCATCTTTCTCACGGGAATAGTCTACCCGGTAACACGTGTTAGGCGCTGACTTATCCCTCCTTAGGCTTCGGGATAAAAGTCCCCAGACATGAATTCTGGTATCTTTTTCAATCGGTGAAAGACTAAATCGGCAACGTGTGTTAGACGTAGGCTTATCTCTAATTAGGGATCAAGATAAAATCCCCCGTGTATGAAGTGCACGGATTTAAAGTCAGGAATTGTATCTTTTCTTAGGGTAAAAGACAAACCCGATGCTGGAGAAGAAGAATTTTATATTCTGTCCCTAGGTCTTGTTTATGGTAAAGACGAACCCAAAACAAGAGAGGAAGAATTTTATATTCTCTCTCCCAAAACTGAAGAGGAAGAATTTTATATTCTATCTCCAGTTGCAAAGGAAACTCGAGGTGGGATCTCCACCCCCAGAATAAGAAAATGTGAAACTAGGAGTGGGATCTCTACTCTGAGAATCGGAAAAATTCAAGCAAACCTAACTTTTATAGGATTGGTTGCTTAATCCAAGAAAAGAATCCCTTATTTATTAAGGTAAAATTCCAATTTCGGCCCTAACTTTTATAGGTTTGGCTGAAATAAAAAAGGTGAAAGTCTCTCGTTTATCGAAAGTAGGAATCCGATCTTGGTCCTAACTATCTGCAGGTTTGACCAAGTGTGGTTGGCGGCAATCCTAACTTTTATAGGTTTGATTGCTCAAAATAAAAGTAGACCTCTTATTCATGGAAGGAATCGAGAGGGGATTTTGACTTTGACCCTAACTTTTATAGTTTTGACCAAGAAAGAAGTGAGAGTGTAATACCGATAGCAGTGAAAAATGTCGATTTGTACTAACCACTCGATGGAAGATTTTGATGTTAAGTGATCAAGACTTAACATGTCAAGTTTGAAAGACGTCAAAGATTAGTAGATAGAAATTTTGGTGGACCCACCGTTAATTGATTTGATCAGTGGGGGATTTTATGAGGAAAGATTAATCTGTCAAAATGGTCGAATCTCGTCTTAGCAAAATAATTCATGAGAGTTGGTGAATCCAATATCAATAATAAAATACATTCCAATTTTAAAAACATTCAGAGTCCAAGTGTGGATCTCTTGTCTATCACTTTTGTAGTAACTGGGTTGTCCATAAGAATACTACACGTAGTATTCTTCCGGAAATTTCCCAATACATGGGTTATTTTGAATGTACTAAGGGTAGTACTTTTTCAAGAATTTCCTATTTATCGACATCATAAGCCGAGCGCCTTTCTTAGTGATAAGGCGATATGCGCCAATCGAATAGACTATCTCTACCACAAATGGTCCATCCTATTTAGGTTTAAACTTGTCTTTCTTCTTGGAATTGAGGATCATTAGTCATCAGACAGCTAAGACCAAGTCTCCTTCTCTAAAACTCCGTTGTCGAACCTTTTTATCAAAAGCTCAGAAAATTCTAGATTGATAGAATTCAATGTGCTGTTGGGCTTCCAAGCGCTTTTCATCAAGCAGCTCCAGTTCTTCGAGACATTTCTGATGTTGTTCTTCGATCGTCATCTCAGTTGCAAGAGTGATCCGAAGAGATGGAATTTTAATTTTCAATGGAAGAACTGCTTCACTCCTATGCACTAGAGAATAAGGGGTTGCTCTAATAGGCATGCGAACTGTAGTGCGATAGGCCCATAGAGCTTCGCCGAGTTTATCGTCCTAATCTCGTTTATTAGTCTTCACAAGTTTTGACAAAAGTTTTATGATAGTCTTGTTAAAGGCTTCGGCCAATCCGTTCGTTGTGGGATTGTAAGCCTTCGACGAGATGTCTTGAATTTTGAATTTCTCACAAAATTTGATGAAGTCATTACTGACAAACTGAGGACCGTTGTCATGTATGATTCATCATGGGACACCATACCGATGGATAATATGGTGTTTGATGAAAGCCATGATGTTGCTCGTCTTAATTTCTCTGAGCGGAATCGCTTCAGCCTATTTGGAGAAGTAATCGGTAATTGCCAGGATGAATCGGTCGTCTTTGACCAACGGGGGAAAAATAGGACCCACGACGTCTATTCCCCAAGTTTCGAAAGGCCATGATGTAGCCAAAGGGTGTAGATGCTCCAGGGGTTGGTGCATATAATTCCCGTGTACTTAACACGCGTGATATTTTTGGGCATATGCGACTGCATCTTTGATCATGGTGGGACAAAAATATCCCATCCTTCTGATGCGGTCATAAAGTTTAGGGTCAGGTTGGTGTGCGCCACAAGCCCCTTCGTGCGTGTCCTTAAGGACTTCTTCTACCTCTTTGGTCGATAGGTAATGTAGTAGTAAACCATTATACCCCCAATGATATAGTGTTCGACTCTCTGTGTTATAGTAGAATTTTGGTGCTCTCCGTCGGATTGAGTCTCTTTCCTTCACATCTTCTGGTAAAATCTTATGTAGGACGTAGTCTATGATAGGGAAATATCAGTCTCGGGATTCGAACACAACTTGGGTTGAATGCACTTCTTTAATATCCTCTTCTCCGTCGTCTACATCATAGTTTGGTATGAAGAGCTGGTGAGTTTTCACCGTAATGAATTGTTCCGTTTCGGGAGGCTGTGCCAGAGATACTGCTAATGCATCCGCATAGGCAGTCTGTAAGCATGGAATGTATTTGATGAAGAATCCTTCAAACGCTTCTGCCATCTCAACGGCCATCTTATGGTATGGTATCAAAACCTGTTTTCTGACCTCATACTCCCCTTGAACTTGTTTAACTACCAGTTGAGAGTCACCGAAAGCTTTAAGGTACTCGACCCCTAGCTCTTTAGCAAAGCTGAGTCCAATAAGCAGCGCGTTGTACTCGGCTACGTTATTTGAGCACGGCTCGGTCAGTGAGTAGGCTTAAGGCATCACATGTTTTTTCGGGGAAACTAAGACAACTCCGACTCCGGAGGAGATCTTAGAACATCCAGGAGCACTTGCTACGTTAGTTGCTTGAGAAACATCATTGAAGTACAAACACCATACCTATTGATGAGAAATTACATTGGCTTCGTAGGTTTCATCTGGCAGATCGTCGTATACCTCGGAGGCATCCGTAGTTGGGTTAGCTGCCAGAAGATCACAAATAGCTTGTCCTTTGACTGATTTTTGTTGTTTAAAGTACAGATCATACTGGGACAGAAGTAGAGCCTATTTTTCTAAATGCCAATTCATGAAAGCTGGCTGCATCATGAATATTCGGACTGGGTTAACGTTGGAGATGACATAAATAGTCTGTCCAACTAAGTAATGCCGCATCTTTTGAATTGCGAACACCAAGGCGAGACACTCCTTCTTAATCATTGGATACCGAGAATCGGCACCTATAAGGGTCCAGCTTAGGTAATATATAGCCTGTTCGTGACCGTTGTCATCGTCTTACGCAAGTAATGCACTTAACGAGTGGATCGTCACCTTAACATAAATCAAGAATGGTTTGCCTGATTTTGGTGCAACGAGTACAGGGGATTTCGAGAGATATTCTTTGATATCTTCAAACGCTTTTTGACAAGCGTCATCCCATATAAATGATACACCTTTCTTTGTGAGTCTTAGTATACATATGAGTACCCCAAGTAGGATTATGACAAGTATTGATCCGTTTGCATTTGAGATATAAGATATACACACATTGTACACATGTTTGGATATCGTTGATGAGCTCAGTTCAGTACTATGTGGTTTAGTGCATCGATATTCCATTTGTACAGGCCATTGAGTTGGCTTTTAGGATGCTTTATCTAGCAGTCTATCCCATATTAGAGTGTGATGAGGCTTGTGAGCTGTATTTTCAGGATGCTTATTTGGTAGTCTGTCCCGTACTCGTGTTACGTATAGAGATGCGATGAGACTAATGAGCCGTGTACACAGTTAGGATACTGACTTGGTAGTCTATCCCACATGATAATACGATGAAACATAACTTGTAAGGATTTGTGTTGTGACGATTGTTGATAGCCTGAGTTTTTGGTGGATGCCCTTTTTGAGCATGACTCGTTGATGAGATATATGACCGAGATACTTTGCTCTTGAAAGTATGCTAGAAATTACTGATATTTATTTTATCTTCCAAGTGAAAGCAGAAGATATTATAAATATGATATATTAATGTCTTTTATTTTCCCATACTGTTTTCTTTATATCTTGGTTGGAATTAACGATTAGCGATTTACAATTTAAGACATATGGTATATACATGAGGGTTTTCTAGTTTGGATTATTACGCTCGACGTACCAGTCTCGTGTTGTGGGTTTCTAATTGTTGATTTTATTTAGGTTGTTTATTCTTAGTTCAGTATTAATGTTTAGACATCTACATTTTGAGACATATGGTATATACATGAGGGTTTTTTTATTTGGATTATTTCGCTCGATGTACTACGTCTCGTATTGTAGGTTTCTAAATGTTAATTTCACTTAGATACATGGTAAATGATCTAGATAGACTATGCTTAATAGATAGAGCCTCTACTTCATCAAGAAGCCCTTTCCCTGAGGTCGAATGGAGGTGATCTTGCTATAGCGCTCTGACGCTCTTCTTGTTATTTTTTTATTTTAAATTTTCTTTTAGGTAGCTCACAGTTCTAGAGAGCCGCAGGGTGACGAAGTTCTAGCATAGCCGCCGTCGTGCATTTTAGTAGTTGAGGCTTCACTATAGTTTATGTTCTCATTCAGATATTAGAGTTTTGTTTTTATATTGTAAAGGCAGTATGCCTTAGTACGATTTTCACTTGATTTATATTAAGATATTTTCATTATTCTAGATATTAGATGTATTTTAGTTGAGACATAATTTTTATTTATGAGATATCTCTTTCTGTATCATGTCTATTGTTTTTATTTCCTTATTTTACCTATTTTATACCTACACTTATATTTGATTCTACTAGAGGATATTACTGTGATTAGTGAAATGTGTTATTGCACGATGTGGGTGCGTGTTAGCTTTGACATCTCTGGATTCACCTTGAACTGCATCTATGTGTGAAAACATGGGCGTCACAGTTAGTATCAGAGCTTTAGTTCCAGCATCCTTAGGATTATCCTGTGTCGAGTCATGGAGTTAGAATAGAGTTTATTAGGATTCATGTACAGAGTCCGCTAGGAATTCCTAGAATGAGTGAGGACGTTATATACATTTACCTCAAAAATTAGAAAATTTTTATGACTATCTTACTTCAATTGAAAAGTATTTGCATGAATGAATTACGATACAATTTTTCTTATTGCTCTATGTTATATATTCTTTTGTCTGAGGTCTCATAACTACGTCTTAAAAACTCTCTTCTTGGAAATTTATAGATGGCCAAACGAGGATGTGGACAGAGAGTATCCCTTGCTCAGAGAGAGAGAGAGACAGGATGGGCCTGAGCCAGAGCCGTAGCAGGCTCCACTCGAGCAGCAGCAGGCTCCACCAAAGCCGCAACAGGCTCCACCTGAGCCACAGTAGACTCCGTAGTAGCTCATAGACCTCATGGAACCTATAGCAGCTAGGCTAGCAACGCTCGAGGAGCAAGTCCTAAATCATATGCCGTCAATCATACCGCCACCTGTAGTTCCACCGCCAGTGATTCCAGCAATTGCCGTCACAGAGGAGTTCCCAGAGGTTACACCAGGACTATCCCCACCATCAGTTGCAACCACAGAGTAGGAGGCTTGACTTCTCCTAGTCGATAGGTACCAAAAGATGAGGGCACCAAAATTTTAGGGTTTATCAAATTCGCTTGTAGCCCATAAGTGGAAGGAGGACATGAGTAATATCATTGACCTACTTAACATCGATTCAGTACAGAAGCAGAGGTTGGTAGGTTTCGACCTACAGAGTAATGTTAGAGGATGGTACCGGTTTCAGTTCACCCCAGAACACCAGATGATACTCCCATGAGAGGACTTTGTCTATTTCTTCGATGAGCAGTACATCTCTTCCGCGGCATGGGCCGGGAAAGAGTTGGAGTTTTCCAGACTGGAGTTGGGAGATATGTCCGTAGCAGATTATGAGAGCCAGTTCATAAGTCTACTTCGATTTACAAGCATGTGATAGTCAGGAGAGCGCCAGCCTTAGATGTTTCTTATAGGGCTTCATCCAAGCCTTCAACGTTACCTCATGTCCAAGAGGTTATGCTTAGTTAGAGAGGTAGCTGATTCAGCCATTTCTCAAGCGATAGAGACTACGATGTTCCAGAAGAACAAGGAGGGTAACGCTAAGTCAGGATAACAGAATAACAAGGACAAGGGCAAGAGACCTTTCGCCAGACCTGAAAGACCCCAGCACTAGGGTAAGAACTTTCAGTACTAGCAGCAGGATCAGTTTAAAAAGGGAGCATGATATGATCCGAGAACATAGCAGCAACGTAGGATTCAAGTGCATGTTTTAACTACAACAAGATCGGCTGTAAGGCCATGGATTGTTGCAGTGCACCAACTGGAGGCCAACATGGTAGGGGCTAGGGCCAGCAGCAAGGATGTAGACACGGTCAGTAGCAGAACCGTGATCAGGGTCAGTAGTCACAGGGTCACGGTTATAACCAACAGCAGAGGATTGAGGCACCTCCAGTCGTTTCGAGGATCGAGGGGCAAGCAAGCTAGATTCGTGCTATCCAAGAGATTCCTAAGGGACAGATAGTTACATATGTTCCACCGGCAGTAGTCCAGCAGTCGCCAGCCACCGACAGGGTATATACAGTCATACCATGTGATCATAGTGCAAACGAGACCATAGTAGAGGTACTTTCTTAGTGAATTTCTTTCCAGCTCGGATCTTGTTCGATTCAGGAGCTTCACATTCTTTTATCTCTCATACCTTTATGGATAGGCTTCAGTTGGTCACACATTCTTTAGATGTATAGTTATCAATCTCTACTCCCTTAGAGGAGATATCCTATTAGAGAGTGTCTGTAGGAGACATGTCATCAGTCTAGATGAGTTCGAGTTTATCATCGATTTGATCACTTTGTGGATGTCAGATTTTGACGTTATTCTCAGTATAGATTGGCTATCATCCTACCATGACAGTAACGACTATTTTGTTAAAACAGTCAGCTTGCGGGCAAACGATGGGTCTGAGTTAATCATAGCGACCTAACAGGGCAACCAGTTTGTGGAGTCATTCCTAGCGTACATCGAAAAGGTGATGCTGAGGGATCAGAATGCTAATTTGTACAAGACTAGAGTTATCTTAGATTATCAGGATGTCTTTCAGGACATACATAGGTTACCCCTTATGAGAGAGGTTGAGTTCTGCATCAAGTTGCAATCGGGCATAACACCGATATCCTGAGCACCCTATCATATGGCATCTACTGAGATGAGAGAGCTATAGACTCAGCTGGATGATTTGTTATCTCAGAGTTTTATTTGTCGGAGTTATTCTCTATGGGGAGCGCCAGTCCTTTTCGTGAAGAAGAAGGATGGCAGCATACGCCTTTGTATAGATTATTGTTAGTTGAACAAGGTTACTATGCGGAATAGGTATCCACTATCAAGATTGATGACTTGTTCGACCAGCTATAGGGAGTGTATCATTTTTCGAAGATTGATCTTCATTTTGGCTATCATCATTTGCGAGTTTGGGAGATGGATATTCCCAAAACTACCTTTCTGACTTGATATGGATTCTTCGAGTTCCTTGTAATGACATTTGTGGTGACCAATGCACCCGTAGTATTCATAGATTTGATGAACTGGGTTTTCTATCCATAATTAGACCAGTTCGTGAATGTTTTTATCGATGACATCCTTATATATTCAAGATGGAGGCAGAGCACGAACAACATCTTCTTTTAGCATTGCAGACTTTGCGGGAGCATCAGTTATACGTCAAGTTCAGCAAATACGAGTTTTGGCTATCCGAGGTCAGATTTATGGGCTATGTCATTAGCAAAGAGGGCGTAGCAATAAATCCAGCTAAGGTTGAAGCAGTACTTGATTGGGAGCCGCCAAATACTGTTACAAAGATCCGTAGTTTCTTGGGTTTGGTCAGCTATTACAGAAAGTTCATTCAGGACTTCTCAAATATTACGACACCACTTACATACCTTATGAAGAAGGGTGTACCATTTATTTAGGGAACAGAGTGCCATGAGGCCTTTCAGACTTTAAAGGCTAAGTTGACTACAGTGTAAGTACTGACTACCCCGAGCAGTGATATGACCTTCATCGTCTACACGGATACATCATAAGCGGGTCTAGGAGGTATTTTGTTACAGACCCAGAGAGTAGTGGCTTATATCTCATGGTAGTTGAGGACACATGAGCAAAACTATCCCACGCATGACTTGGAGCTAGCAGTAGTAGTCTTCGCACTGAAGACATGGAAACATTACCTGTATGGAGTTCAGTTTGAGCTATTCGTAGATCATCAGAGTTTGAAGTATCTTTTTTCTTCGAAGAAACTCAACCAGAGGCTACAATGATGGGTACAGTTTATTAAGGATTACGAGTTTGTGATTCGGTACCATCCGGGGAAAGCGAACGTTAAAGAGGATGTATTGAGCAGGAAGCATCGCCATATGATTTTAGCTTTGAGGTGCTTGTTATATCAAGATCTTCACACCTTTAGCCAGTTTGATTTAGATTGAAGATCGTCAGGAGCAGCGCATTTTTGGGGGCTTTGTCTGTGCAGCCATCTTGGAGTGATAGAGTGATCAAAGCTCAGCTAGAGGACTCTTGGATTCAAATCCAAAAGGAGAATATTTCCAAAGAGCTAAAGGCTGATTGGACCATTGGGGCAGATGGAGGACTTCGAATGAATGGCCGATTAATGATGCCAAACAATCCACCGCTGAAGAAAGACTTATTTAATGAGGTACATCGTACCAGGTACACAGCGTATCCATACACGACTAAAATGTACAAGGACCTGAAGAGACACTTTTAGTGGAGCGGCATGCGTAAGGAGATTTCAGACTATGTGGCAAAATGCTTTATCTTCCAGCAGGTGAAGGCAGAATACCAGAGACCAGCAGAAATCCTTCAAACCCATACCGGAGTGGAAGTGGGCAGATATTTCTATGGATTTTATTATAGGATTGCCGAGATCAAAGAAGGGGAATGATTTAGTTTAGGTGATAGTGGATCGATAGACGAAGTCAACACATTTCATTTCGGTGAAGACGACTTATACGATAGAGACTTTTGCGAGAATATTCATTCAGGAGATCGTGAGATTATATAGAGTTCCAAAAATGATCGTATCAGACCGAGGCTCAATTTTCAATTCACACTTTTGGAGGAGCTTCCAGAACTCTTTCGATAGCCAGTTGTCGTATTCTAGTGTTTTCCACTCGTAGACAGATAGACAAATAGAGAGAGTTAACCAAGTATTGGAGGACATATTACCAGCATGTATTATAGATTTTCAAGGCAGCTGGGAGAACCATATTCCATTGATTGAGTTTGCTTATAACAACAGTTATCAAGAGATGATAGGTATGACACTGTATGAGATATTTTACGGGAGGTCCTGTAGATCACCTATTTGTTGGGTAGAACCAGAGGATAGCTTGCTACTTGGATCAAAACTTGTGAGACAGACTATAGAGAAGGTAGTAGTAATTCGGGAGCAAATACTTGCAGTGCAGAGTCGTCAGAAGAATTATGTAGATCCAAGATGACGACCGTTAGAGTTTTAGGTTGGGGACTATGTCTTGTTGAAAGTATCACCGATGAAGGGCGAACAATGATTTGGAAGACAAGGGAAGCTTGCCCTGAGGTATATTGGTCCATTCATGATAGTTGAGCGTATAGGAGCCATTTTGTATCGGCTAGACCTTTCAGCATCGATGTCAAGCATATACGATATTTTTCATGTCTTTATGCTTAAGAAACACTTACGCGACGAGGAGCAGCAGCGAGTGTTAGATGCACCAGGAATCGAGCTTCATGATGATTTGACCACTATTGAGATTCTTGTTTGTATTCTTGCCAAGGAAACAAGAAGCTTAGAAATAAAGTGTTATCTTTAGTCAAAGTCCAGTGGAACCGGAAAGGAGCTGAAGAGGTTTCTTGGAAGCACGAGGAGGATATGCGTTGTGATTACCCGTACCTGTTTGAGCAGGTAAATTGACTGACCATGATTTGCTTATGTTTATGATTATCTTGATGGTCATATTTATACTTAATGCTAGAACAAGGGTATTTACAGTTAGCTCCTAATCATTCAGAACACATGGTATTTATATGGGTGGTTCCTTGTTTGAATTTTTTGCCCGACGTACTAGTTCTACTTATTTAGGGGTTAAGTGGGAATATGTGCATTCTAGATTGTTAAGTGTAGATATTTCTATATTTCATATCTAGAGATTAATGATACGAGATGTGTGTATGAGGGTTTCCTTGTCTGGATTATCCCCTCAACGTGTTTTTTTTTTGGTATTATTAATCCCTAGGATACGATTGCGGAATTTTGGGGATGAAATTTTTTTAGGGGGGGGGGAATGTAAAACCCTGTAAATTTAAATATATAGTGATAAATATTATTTATTGATGTTTGAGTTATGCTAGGAATTGATGTAAGATCAATCCAATGTATATATGTGAGGGTACAAGAGAATCATGCTCAAAACATGCATAAACAGACTGATTTAAGTCTGTCTAGTCGACTACTAAGCTCATTAATTGACTAATAAGGATAATAGTCAACTAGTGGGGCTGATTTCTAGATTTCCTAATGGGTTTCGGGTCAGTTTGGGGCCAACTTCATATATGTGTATATATTACCCTTTTATAAGAAAATTTCCTCTCTTTTAATTATATCTCTGAACCCTAAGTAGCCACCCTCTCCCCTCAAACCCTAGAACCTTTTTGTGGTGTTTCTCTAGGATTTTGAGATGTGAAATCGAGCGGAGGGTGGGTTTTATGATCGTGGTTGAAGGTGGATCTGCTCATACGTGCTTGAGGAGTTCAACACGAATCTGAGGCAAGATCATATTCATCCAAACCTGGACCTTTAAATAATAATTGGTTTAATATGTTCAACTTGTTGCTTTCATGTCTAAATCTTAACTTGAGGTGTTAAAAGTTAGATTTTTGTTGTTAAATCTTAAACTCATGCTAGATCTGATGTTAATTCTTACTGTTTACATTAGATTCATGATCATGATCATTAGGGTGTTTTTTTAAAAGTTCGTTTTAACTTAATAATCATGCCTAAATCATGTTTGAAACCCTAGTTTTGTTATTTAATTAAGTACATGTTGATTAAAGATGTTTAAACCCTAGGATTGTGATACCTAAGTAGTGTAATCATATTTAAATGAATATATCTGTTCATATTTAGATTTTATCATGTTTTATTAATTATGTTGATAATCCATGTGCTAAATTAAGGAAATTAGTTAATTAGGATGTTGAACCCTAATTAGACTAAGTTAATATTTCATATTATGTTCGAGTTAATCTCTATTGAATATTTATCAGGTTTAAATCTTGTTTTAACTTCATGATAAGTGTATTTGACCGATAAGTCCTGTTCATGCATGTAAAAATTCATGTTTTACAATGTAGTTGACTAATACCCTTAATAGTTGACTACTCGTTCCAAGGTTCAACCTACAGAAACTTATTTGTTACAGTGTAGTCGACTAATATCCTTAATAGTCGACTACTGATACAGATTTTTGCCTTCACAGAGTCTGGATAGACTCAATGTAGTCGACTACTAAGCTTAGTAGTCGACTACTAAGATAGTTCTCCTGATAGTTATTTTGCACTATTTTGAGATGCGACCGCGGAGTTCGAGCCACATGTTGACACACGTATAGCCATGAATATACATGAATAGTGTCTTAGTGTACATATGAGTACCCCAAGGGGGATTATGACAAGTATTGATCCGTTTGCACTTGAGATATAAGATATACACACGTTATACACATGTTTGGATATAGTTGATGAGTTTAGTTCAATACTACATGGGGTAGTACGTCGATATTCTATTTATATAGACCATTGAGTCGGGTTTTAGGATGCTTTACCTAGCATTCCGTCCCGCATTAGGGTACGATGAGGCTTGTGAGCCGTATTTCTAGGATGCCTATTTGGTAGTTTGTCCCGCACTCAAGTTACGTATAGAGATGCGATGAGACTAATGAGCCGTGTACACAGTTAGGATACCAACTTAGTAATCTGTCCAATATGATAATGCGATGAATCATAACTTGCAAGGATTTGCATTGTGACGATTGTTGATAGCCTGAGTCTTTGGTGGATGCCCTTTACGAGCATGGTTCGTTGCTGAGATATATGACCGAGGTACTTTTCTCTTGAAAGTATGCGAGACTATTATGTTGATATTTATTTTATCTTCCAAGTGATAGTGAAAGATATTATTAATATGATATATTGATGTCTTTTTTCCCGTACCGTTTTCTTTATATCTTGGTTGGAATCAACGATTAGCGATTTATAATTTGAGACATATAGTATATACATAAGGGTTTCCTTGTTTGGAGTATTTTGCTCGGTGTACCAGTATCATGTTGTGGGTTTTTCATTGTTGATTTCATTTAGGTTGTTTATTCTTAGTTCAGTATTAATGTTTAGACATCTACAATTTGAGACATATAGTATATACATGAGGGTTTCCTTATTTGGATTATTTCGTTCGACGTACTATGTCTCGTGTTATTGGTTTTTAAATATTAATTCCACTTAGATACAGGATAAAATGATCTAGATAGACTATGATTAATAGATAGAGCCTCTACTTCATCCAACAGCCCTTCCCCTGGGGGAGGATGTAGGTGATCTTGCTAAAGCGCTCTGACGCTCTCTTGTTATTCTTTTTGTTTTAAATTTCCTTTTAGGCAGCTCAGAGTTCCAGAGAGTTGCAGGATGATGGAGTTCTAGCATAGTCACTATCACGTATTTTTGTAGCTGAGACTCCACTATTGTTTATGTTCTCATTCAGATATTAGAGTTTTGTTTTCATATTGTAAAGGTAGTGTGCCTTAGTACGATTTTTAGTTGGTTCATGTTGAGACATTTTTATTATTCTAGTTATCAGATGTATTTCAGTTGAGATATGATTTTTATTTATGAGATATCTCTTTCTATAACTTGTCTATTATTTTTATTTTTTTATTTTGCATGTTTTGTACCTACACTTATATGTGATTCCATTAGAGGATATTACTATGATTGGTGAAACATGTTATTGCATGTTGTGGGTATATGGTAGGTTTGACATTTATGGTTTATCTTGGACTACAGCCATGTGTGAAAACAGGGACGTCACACGTATATGACACACAATTTGCAAAAAACTTGAACATTAGCACCTACTTGTTAAAAGTAACATGCTACTAATGAACTTAATATTTAAAATGAAAAATAACAGCCAATATTTAAGCTTAATATCAACACTTCATCATTAACATACAAAATACTTGAGAACCAAAATAAAACTTCCAAAAGTATGGCTGTATTTCATATCAATCAGGGATAGATTTGTTGCACATTACTTGGTTGTGATCTATAGCGTAGCTCCAAAAGCATTTCATAGCATGTTTATAAATTGTTCTACTGTTGATATGTCTCATTCTATTTCTCCCCATCCTTTTAGTAATAAGTGGTGAAAATATCTAGATTTCATCTCTTGGTACAATACACTTCTCATAATTTTTTATAAAATAAATGATTGACTCAAAACTCTTTTTAAATGCTTCTACAGATATAATCCATTCGCAATATTGATAACAATCTCTTTCCATGTACATGATGACTCCACAAGCTTGTTTATAAGGCATTCAAGTTATGTCCTGAGACCTAAAAGTGCATATCTTCTTGTCCAAATCAACATGTGTAGTTTTATAGGATTGCAGTTTTAATATTTCATCTCCATATGTCTCACATCTAATGGACGACCTTTGTCCATAATTTCTTTAAGCACTTGCTGTGCCTTAGGACAAAGATATATATTTTATCTTTTAGCAATTGTGCATCGATTATTCATGCGAACCATAGTTTGCTTATAGATACGCTCAACCATTTGTAAAATTTATAATGTTGGAGCCTCCCATATCCAGTTATTGAAAGACTCAGTGACATTAGATATAACAAGGCCATACTTGAAAAAAAGTTTAGTAAATATTAGTGAAATATATGCAGCAGACATAATAGATACACTAGAAACTTAACTACTATGACATAAACTGCATTTGTACAAGACAAGGCTAACATATACATCATAACCTTTACATGTATATAAGAATGTTAACAGTTACACCATAATCTTAATAGGTACGACATAAACTTATTGTATATGTTAAATGGTTAACTTGTGCTTGATGTGTTGTGAAGATAGTATTGAGATTACAAGTCCACAATTAAGCTATAGAATAGTTATAATGTAGACCACATGAGAAAGATATATAGAAAATATTCTTAGTTAAATCCTAGAGTTATATATAGATAATTAGGAGTGAAAGTGTGGATAGATATAAATAATGGGTGATTATTTACAGATGAAAGAAAACTAGAAGAAGAGGGCAGAATGAGAATGAACAAATAAAAGAAAATAAAGAATAATAAGGAGGGGAGATAAAGAAAATAGAAAGAACAAAATCAAGAAGAAAGGAAAAAAAGATAAAAAATGTAAAGAGAACAGAAGGAAACAAAAAGAAATAGGATCACAAAAGAACTATAAATAAAATGAAAAATAAGAAAAGATGAATCAAGTGAGAAATCAATCTGAAAAGGGTGAGAAAATAAATTAGATAAGATAGAAATTTAGAATTGAATCCACTAGTTTGTTTTATTTAGAATTTATGAATTATTTTTTAATTATATTTTACTTTAAATTTACTAAGTATAGACTATCAAACCACTTAAGTGAAGTATAAACTATCAAATTATCATCCAAACAAAATTAATATTCATGAAAAGAATAACAACTAGGTAGTAATTCTAGAATTCATAAGCATAACCTATCAAATTATTCAAAATAAGCATAAATTATTAAATTGTTCTTTGACCAATTAGTTATCTAGCTAATTATCCTAAACAAGATCATTTTAAGCATAAGAAAGTGATCCACAAATCATAAAAGAAATAAACTAGTTTCATATAATTATAGAATTCCTACAAGATTTTAGTTGCACATTTTAGAAAATAAAAAAAGAGAAAAAATCAGACTAAAGAGCATAAAAGAAGGAGAATAAAAATACAAGAAAATAAAAACTAATTATAAAAGTAAGAGTAAAATTTAAAAAATAAAGATCTCAACTACGAGTATAAAAATAAATCTAAACTCCAAAAATAAAAATGTAAAAAATTAAATCTTTACTACAAAATAAAAATGCAAGAAAATAACAAAAATAAAAAATTATGAAAGTAAATATACTCTACAAGACATCAAAATAAATCTAATCTATAACATAAAAGAAAATAAAATCTTAAGATATGAATTTCTAAAGCAAGAAAATAAAAGAGAAAAAGAAAAACTTATATTGTAAGTGGTTGGCCGCTTGAAAGTTAATCTCCATCTTCATCTTCATCTTCATCAATCAATAAGGAGAAGAAAAGAAAATTTCAAAGTAATAATTTTTTTATTAATTGCAAATAAAATTTATAAATTTGGAAGGTCTTCTCAATTAAGAGTAACCCTCCTCTCCAAATAAAACTTTATAAAACCGTCTTATGCTCAAACCTCTCACTCTTGACTTCTATTTATAGACTACAGTAAACAACAAGAGCTATTGGATTTAGCTTGGGTTTTAAGGATTAAATCTCAGCCATAAAATTATCCAGTTACGAACCAATTGGATGGCCAATCAATTAGCCAACTGATTGACCAATCAATTAGAATCTCAAAAATTCTAAAGCTATAGATAGCTCCGCCTCATGGTGATGTGTGATTTTTATATATCATATGTTAGATTCCAACTTCTAGGTTAGAAGATAATCTGTGCAGACGATCATCCTGAATATGAATGTGACTTGTTTTTTTATTTTGGATCCTTTTTTCTTGGCTATAAGATGCTTGGTTTGTTCCTGGGCTTCAAGAAAAGATTAAAAAATGAGAAAATTTGAATTCTCTTTGAGCTCTTATTCATTAATTCTTCATTTGCTACAGATTAAGAGAAAAACACGTTACCAGTGACATATTTATTTAAATAAAAATAGATAATAAAGGTGTAAAAGTATAGTAAAATATGATGATTAAATACCTGTATGCTAATGCTAGTTCTCTAGTACAGAAAGAAAATAAAAAAAGAAAGAAAAATCCTAACTCACTTTTACAAGAATCACGATTGTATTTAGTACATACAACAAGCCTTTAAACTACTAGGTTGCCCTAGAGGACGAGTTGTAATCTCATGAGAGTTTGCAATGAATGTACCCACAAAATTTGATCAACTTTCTAATTGAAAAAAGTCAATGCATAACTAATTTACTTGATACTTTTAAATAACCAAATTATAGTTAGTTTTTACTTAAGAAAATGTTTTTACGTATAACTCTAAAGTAAATCTCTTAGAAAATCTCTTAGAAAATCTTTTCATTACAGTTATAAGAAACTAAGTCTAACATAGAAATTTAATTAAAAGTTTTGAAAATAACATGCATGCTAACTCTTTATTTTGAATAATTTTAAGTCACTTACTCAATTTTTTTTCAACATCCGTGTTTATCCCTTGCTGTCGACAGGTTAGGTTTAGTGTCTTTTTAAGATGCCTAAGTTGCTAAATTATCTTTATTCAGATAAAAAGAATTCCTATATTAAGATAATAAATTCCTACATAATAAAATTATATCTTTCCACCAATTAAAAATTTCTCAAATAGAACAATTCTGTAGAGATTAGATGCAATCCTAAATTAACTAGTATAAATGTTATTAGTAACCTTGATGATAACCCCTCTTTTGAAATTGATAAAGATTTTCTAAGAAAAAAAAATTTTAATTCTCCTAAAATATGAGATAAAAAGGAGTGGTTTTTCTAAACTTACGAAGAGGATTTTAGACTATTTATTAGAGCCTTGTTGTAAAACCCCGTAAATATTTTTGAAAAATACTAGGGTAAATAGTATTAAATTTGTTATATTATGATAAATATTATTTAATCATGAATGAATATGGTAGTAATTGATTTGAGACAAATTAAGAGTATATATGCATTATACATTGATGCAATTCGAATTTGGATAAACGACAAATTAAGAGTATATATGCATTATACACTGATGAAATTCGAATAAGGAAAAACCCAAAAGACAAAAGTTATAAGTATCTTTGATAGCTTTCCAATGCATCTTAAATCCCCTCATTCTGAGGTCATATGAAGGAGTTATAGCCAAAATATCGAAGTCTATTTTCCTAGTCTAATTGGGTTTCCTGTTTCGGGTCAGATTAGTTTGATCGGGTTTACTTGTATATGTATATG
>BQKN01000093.1:206940-228669 GCA_022839385.1 Asparagus kiusianus
GTTTTTATTGACCCTTAAACCTAGTTTAAGTATGAACAATAAAAACCCCTCTCCCCTCAAAAATCCTAGAGTATATTTGTAGTGAATTTTTAGAGCTTTGTGATACAATTACCGAGAAGAGGGTGAGATTGTCGGTGTTTGGCAAGAGAGAACTTGTTTTCATGCATACTTAGGTTTTCCAGCAGTGCTTTAAGGTGAGTTTCATCTCCTCCAATCCCATCCCTATTTTTAATTAATTTTTATTGAGTTTTATTTGGTTTTTATTGACCCTTAAACCTAGTTTAAGTATGAATATTATTCTCGTAAGATATATGATTTAAAGATTCGATCTTTTTGCTTTAAAAAGTTATAAATGAGTTCTCTAATGTAAATTTAAGATTTGAAATAAAATTTAATATGTGTTTTCATTGAGTTTTAATGGTTTCGATGATATTTTTGGTGAATATGAACATGTTAGGGTTTAGACAACTTAACTAGATATCATGTTTGTGTTTCATGTAGATAACTGAACCTTAATCACATTAAATAAGATTTATTTTATGTATCTTCATGCAAAATTAGCAATTTATAGTATTGTAGATCAAAAACCAAAAACTAAAACATATATTCTATTTGTGCTCAGGTCGGTCGATCGAAGTGAAGGAGTCGCTCTGCCAATCTTTATTAATTTGCATGTGTATATTTGTGCATGTATTTTAGTCGACCGAAGAGTTATTTTTGGTCGATTGATCTGTGTTGTGCTAGGTTTATTGTTTGATTGATACGTGAGTTAATCATGAATACGAAGTTCAGGTCCTCACATCGAGATACGTGTTTGGACACTGAAGTATACGTTTTAGGGTTGCATTTGCACGAGTGATAGAGGTGAGTAACATATATTCCCGAGATTTATCGTAAATGATAGTGACACATATATTGCATTTTATGATAGTCGGATGCTTGAGCACGTTAGTTGGTATATCGCAATGAGACCGTGGTAGACTACGCTCAGGGTAGTTAGTTGGTATGTTACAATGAGACCGCAACAGACTACCCTCTGTTATGCATCATTATTGAGTGGGATAGTTGGCACTCCGTAACGAGACCACGGGGGACTACACTCAGGGTGTGTTAGTTGGTATACTGCAACGAGACCGCGGTAGGCTTTACCCCATGTGCATTATTATATTTATAGATAGAGAACTACACAAATTTCATTTATGATTCCCTGTTAGTTACTCTAGAGTAGGGTACATATTGAGGTTGTCATACATAGCATATTCTATGCGAGATGAATGTATCAGATGATATTCTTTATGATCGCGCCAACTATCCAATGGTAGTATGAGGATTTAATGTGACTTGTATTGTTGAGGTCTGTACTTGTGTTTCTTTTACTTAGTGTTTCATTCCTAGGACTCTGGAGTTGGGATTTAGTGATTCACAATTTAAGACATGGTATATACATGAGGATTTTCTTATTTAGATTATTTCGCTTGACGTACTAATTCTCGTGTTGTGGATTTCTAAATCTCAATCTCTTTTTAGTTTAGGATAGATGGTTTTATATTTATATGTACTAACTTATTTATATATATACTTCTTACCCTCTCCCCTTGGGGGAGATGGAGATGATCTCGCTAGCACTTTGACGCTCGTTGTTTCCCCTCTTTTCAAGCAACGAGTCAGGCGCACGGATAGTCGCAGGTTAATGGAGTTTTGGTTCAGTCTCCGTCTTTATTTATATTAGTAGTTGTTTATGCTCCACTGTAGTTTATTATTCATTTTCAAACATTTATAGTTGTATTATATTTTTGGAAAGGCAGAGTGCCTTAATAGCATTTCCATTGCTTCTATGCATTGAGACATTTTACATTTGTTCCAGTATCAGTTGTATTGTATTTTATTTTAGTTGGGAATATGATTATTGACTATTTCCAGATATCTCTTCTTCATATATCATGTTCATTACATTATTTCCTTCATTTTCCTATTTTGTACCTACACCTATTGTTTTATTTCACTAGAGATATTACTGTGATGGTGAAACGTGTTATTACACAGTGTGGGTGTATGACAGGTTTGACATCCTTAGGTTCACCTTAGACTGCAGTCTTGTGTGAAACCAGGGGCGTCATAGTTAGTATCAGTGCTCTAGTTCCAGCATCCTTAGGATCATTCCTGTGTCGAGTTGTGGAGCTAGGATAGAGTTTCCTAGGAATCATGTATAGAGTCTGTTAGGAATTATTAGAATGAGTGAGGATGTTATATATATGCAATACAAAAATTATGATTGTTTATAACTATTTTCCTTTGAATTTAAAGTATGGTGTGAATGATACGTAATACTATTTTCCTATTGTTATATGTTTTGTTATTTATGCATGAGATCATGTTTACTGTATCTAACAAGCTCTACTCCTGAACTTATAGATGTTAGGAAGAGGACGTAGCCGTAGAGGTACTTGTGCTCAGGGAGTTAGGCAAGCTGATGCAGAGCCTGAGCCCCAGCAGGCTCTGTAATATTTGATTAATCTTATAGCACCATTGGTAGCTCGGTTAGCAGCAATAGAGGAGCAGATGGCGAATCAAGCTCATCAAGAGATACCCATTGAAGAAGAAACACCAGAAGCAACACTAATAGCTATACCACCACCACCAGTTGTTGATAGGGCCGCTGAACAGGAGGCTTGGCTCTGTTTGGTGGAGAGATGCCAGAATATGAGAGCACCGGAGTTTCATGGCACGTCGGATTCACTTGCGGCGCACAAGTGGAAGGAAAATGTAGGAAACATTTTGGATATGCTTAATGTCGACACCGTACAAAAGTAGACGCTAGCACCTTTCAGCCTCAAGGGCGATGCAGGAGGGTGATATAGGCTTCAGATCACTCCAGAGCAGAGGATGACACTCACTTAGGAGGATTTTATCTACTTCTTTGATGAGCAATATGTGTCGACAGTAGCGAAAGCCGGGAAGGAGTTGGAGCTAGCCTGGTTGGAGTAGGGAGATATGTCAGTAGCTGAATATGAGAGCAAGTTTGTAGGATTGTTCAGGTTCATGGGTATAAGGTAGATAGGAGAGCATTAGGCTTAGGTTTTCTTGATGGGACTTCGCCTGGGTTTACGTCATAATCTTGTATCCAGATGATTTCATTCAGTGCGGGAGGTGGCGGATGCTACGATATCACAGAAGACTGAGATGACTATGTTTCAGAAAAGAAAGGAAGGAAGTACTAAATCAAGTAGTAAGGGCAAAGGAAAGAGGCCATTTTCAAGACTTAGAGGACCCCAGCCGTAAGGTAAGGGTTTGCAGCAGCAAGGCCCTAATAAGAAGGGACCTCAGCTTGATCAGAGAGCACCTCAGCAGCAGCATAAATTCAAGGGTGCTTGTTAAAACTATAATAAATTTGGACACAGAGCAGTAGAGTGCTATAGTGTGCTAGCAGGAGGCCAGCAATGCAAGAATCGGAATCAGTAGCAGTAGAACCGAGCACAGGGCCGAGCTTAGGGCTAGTAGTTGAGGCTTGAGGTACTACCAGCAGTTCTGAGGAATGAGGGGATGATGTAATCTATTTAGGAGGTATCGCAGGAACACATAGTCCCATACGTTCCAGACACTTTGGCGTAGTAAACCCTGGCTTCAGGCAGAGTTTATACAGTCGTACTGCATAACCATAGTGTGAGTGGGGCCATTGTTGAAGGTACGTTCCTTGTGAACTCCTTCCCAGCCTATATTCTTTCGATTCAAGAGCTTCACATTTTTTCATCTCCTATGATTTTATGACTAGACTTCAGCTTGTAGCATAGCCTCTAGATATTTCATTGTCAGTTTCTACCCCTCTAGATGATGTGTCACTTCTAGAGAGCAGTTTTAGGAGATGCATTATCAGCTTAGACAAGTTTGAGTTTGTGGTCGATTTGATCGTCCTACGTATGTCTGAGTTTGATGTGATTCTTGGTATAGATTGGTTAACTTTCTACTATATTAGTATATTGACTATTTTATGAAGACATTCTGTTTGCGAGCATTCGATGGGTTTGAGTTGATTGTAGCGACCTCACGGGGCAACCAGTTTGCAGAATCATTTCTGGCATGCGTCGAGGAGGTGATGATACGGGATCAGGGTGCCAATTTGAGTGAGGCACGAGTTGTCTCAGAGTATCAGGATGTCTTTCATGACATACTTGGATTGCCTTCAGTGAGAGAGGTTGAGTTTTGCATCGAGTTGCAGGCGGGCACATCATTGATATTCCAAGAACCTTATCGTATAGCGCCTGCTGAGATGAGAGAGCTACAGATTCAGTTAGATGAGCTTTTATCTCAAGTCTTTATTTACCAGAGTCATTCTCCGTGGGGAGCATCGGTCCTCTTCGTGAAGAAGAAGGATAACATTATGTGATTGTGTATAGATTATCATGAGTTGAATAAGGTCACCATCCGAAACAGGTATCCACTACCGAGTATTGATGACTTATTCGGCCAGTTGTAAGGAGCACATTGTTTCTCAAAGATTAATCTTCGTTCTGGCTATCATTAGTTATGGGTTTGAGAGATGGATATTCCCAAGACCACCTTTCTAACTCAATATGAGTCTTTCCAGTTTCTTGTCATGTCATTTGGGCTGACCAATGTACCCGCGATATTCATGAATTTCTTGAACCGGGTTTTTCGTCCGTACTTAGACCAGTTCGTGATCATGTTTATCAACAACATCCTCATTTATTCGAGATCAAAGACCGAGCATGAGCAACATATTCAACTGGCATTGTAGACTTTGCGGGTGCACAAGTTGTATGCTAAGTTTGGTAAGTACGAGTTTTGGCTATCCGAGGTTAGATTTTTAGGCTACGTTATCAGCAAGGAGGGCATTGCAGTTGATCTAGCTAAAGTGGAGGCAATTCTTGATTGGGAGCTAGCAAAGACTATTACGGAGATTCATAGTTTTTTGGGTTTGATCGGCTATTACCTGAAGTTCATTCATGACTTCTCTAAGATTGCTATCCCGTTGACATGCCTTACGAAGAAGTATGTACAATTTGTTTGGGGACGGGAGTGTCATGAGGCATTTGAGACTTTAAAGACTAAGTTGACTACAGCCTCAGTGTTGATCGTCCCGAGCAGTAAAAAGACCTTTGTTGTTTACATGGACGCATTGTTATTAAGTCTAGGAGGCGTTTTGATACAGACCCAGAGAGTAGTGACTTACAACTCGCGACAGCTGAGGACTCATGAGTAAAACTATCCCATACATGATTTGGAGTTAGCAGCAGTGGTCTTTGCAGTTAAGGCATAGAGGCATTATCTTTATGGAGTTTTGTTTGAGTTATTCACCGACCATCAGAGCTTGATGTATTTTTTGTTCAAGAAAGAACTCAATCAGAGGCAGTGGCGATGGGTAGAGTTCATCAATGATTATGAGTTCGCACGTCAGTATCACCCGAGAAAGGCGAACGTCATAGCGGACGCCTTGAGTAGGAAGTGTTGTCATGGGCTTGCAGCTTTGTGGTGTTCGTTGTATCGATATCTTTTTACCCTTAGGGGGGTTATTGGTTGGGATATTTTGGGGGATAATGGGATAATTTTGGGGATTCTATTTTATAGTGTTATTCATTGGGACAATAGAACAAGGATAAAACTTTTTTGTGTTATTGGTTTTTTGGAACACTAGTGAGACAATTACACCACTTGGGATAAAATTAGCCCACTTATATATAAAAAATTTGTCCTAATAGTAAAAGTTTACCCTATCCTTCATATTGGAACAATGTTGTTCTACTTTGAAGGCAATTGAGATAATTTTAAAATATTTTTGTATTACTAAACTAATACATACAATTATATTATAAATATATGACATGATATATAAAATATAACATATATTAATATTTTAATGACATAATTTAATGACATATATTAATAATATTATATAATTGTAATTATAGTATAACATATTTATTATAATATTATAATAACATATATTAGTAATATTATATAATAACATATATTAATATTTTAATAACATATATTAATAATATTATGTAATATATTATTATATATTATTAATTAGTAATTATAGTATAACGTATTTATTATAATATCATATAATATTTTAGTAACATATATTAATATTTTAATAGCATATTTTAATAACATATATTAATAATATTATATAATAATAATATATATTATTATTTTAAAACATATATAATATTTTAATAACATATGTTAATAGTATTATGTAATATATTATTATATAATATTAATTAGTAATTATAGTATAACGTATTCATTATAATATTATATAATATTTTAATAACATATATTATTTTATAATATATTATTATATAATTAATTTATAAAATATTATTATAGTTATTATATATATGACATAATATAAAAATTACTAATATTAGTAAAATATTATGATATAATATAATATTATATTATAGTTTGAAATAATATAATATATTAACTATAACATGATACCTTTTAATATATATTGTTGTAATTATCATGTAATATATATATATATATTAATTTTAATATAAAATTTTAAAAATATTACATTGAATAAAGTAAAATATTATAATATTTTATAAAGTACATTATATCCTATGATACTATATTATACTATATTAAATTAAATAATATATTATTAAAGTATTATATTATATATATTATTCATACATTATATCAATTATTATATAATGTAGCATACTAATATAATGTTAATTAGTAATTATTGTACAACATATTATATTTTTGTATAAATAAAATAATCTATTATATTAAATATTACATTATTAAAATATTATATTGAATATTACATTAATAAATTATTATATTAAATATATTAATATTATATTATATTAATTATTATATATAGTGCAACATGCTAATATAATATAATATAATACAATACAATAATTAATAATAGTAATTTGTAAGTATAGTACAATATATAATATTTTAATATAAAGTAAAATAATATTTATATTATAATAATATACTAAATAATATACTAAACCAATTTGATAAGTTAATTTAGAATTAATTAATAGATAAAATTATATTTTAATAAGGTATCACATCATCAATTATCCCACATAATTGTCAAATCAAAAGCTCAAATTATCCCATTATCCCACTTTACCCCATTCAAAATATCCCAAAGGGGTAAAATTATTCCATTGGAACAATTTTTCCACTTGGCCCTAATTTGTCCCAACCAATAACCCTCCTAGCTAGTTCGATTTTAGGCCAGAGATAGGTAGGAGCGGTGCATTTTGGGGAGCTTTAGCCTTGCGGCCATTATGGACTAATAGAGTGGTCAACACTCAATTAGGAGACTCTTGGATTCAAACCCAAAAGGAGGGGATTTTCAAAAGCCTAAGGCTGATTGGACCATCGGAGAAGATGAGGGCCTTTGAATGAATGGCCGGTTAGTGGTGCTGGATATTCCGCAGTTGAAGAAGGATCTATTTGATGAGGCACATCGCACCAGGTACACAGTGCATCCAGGCACAACCAAAATGTACAAGGACTTGAAGAGGCATTTTTGGTGGAGCGACATGCGTAAGGATATCGCGGAGTATGTGGCTAAGTGCTTTACCTATCAGCAAGTGAAGGCAGAACATCAGAGATCCACAGGAACCCTACAGCCTTTGCCCATTGCAGAGTGGAAGTGGATAGATATCTCGATGGATTTTATTGTAGGTTTGCCGAGATCTAATAAAGGGAATAATTCAATTTGGCTGATTGTAGATCGATTGACGAAGTTGGCGTATTTCTTACCGGTGAGGATGACTTATACGGCAGAGACTTATGCGATTGACGATTGTATGGAGTTCTAGAAATGAATGTATTAGATCGTGGCTCAGTTTTCACATCGTAATTCTAAAAGAGCTTCCAAAATTCTTTCGGTAGCCAGCTATCATATAGCAGCGTTTTCCACCAGCAGACAGATGGTCCAATGGAGAGAGTGAACCAAATGTTAGAGGACATATTGCGGGCATGTATTATCGACTTTCACGGTAGTTGGGAGGATCACATCCCATTGGTCGAGTTTGCATACAATAACGGTTATCAATCGACTATAGGCATGGCACCTTATGAAGCATTATATGAAAGATCGTGTAAATCCCCTATTTGTTGGGCAGAGCCGGATGATAGCTTATTACTTGGGCCAGAGCTCGTGAGACAGACTACGGAGAAGGTATCATTGATTCGAGAGCATATTCTTGCCACTTTGAGTCAGCAAAGAAGCTACATGTTGTGCGCAGTGAAAATTTCGGCAGAGTTTCTGGTGCACAATAAGAGTGAAAGATCAACACGAATCTAAAGCGAATATCTCAAAAAGTGGGATATCGGCTCTAGTACTGACTTCTCAAGGGAACCTAATAAACTATTACAGTGGCCACAAACAGCAAATCACATAAGTGTTTCCTCTCATCAGTTCTAGTACTGACTTCTCGAGGGAACCTAATAAACTATTACAATGGCCACAAACAGCAAATCACATTAGTTTTACGTGGTTCGGCAAATTACCTACGTCCACGGGGCAAGGAGGGAGGAGATCTACAATTAGAGAAGAGAGAATACAACTAGGGTTTACAATCACTCAATCTAAACCCTCACATAATCTCTTAAACCTCCACACAAATCTCTCTCAAAAGCACAAAAGGACTGCACACAAAATTTTCTCTGCCGAAAAATTACTCACAGCCGAAACTCCTTGCACGCAGCCTCTTTTTCCCCTGTTCACAGCCGTTTTCTCTTTGCTTGCACCCTTTTTGCTCCTGCGATTTTTCCCTAAAGCCAAATCTCCTCGCACTGCTCCCCAAAACCCTAGGCCGAAAATTACATAGGTATTTATAGGAGAAAACGCATCGTCTAACGTGTTCACGAAACGTGTTCATGTGGGTGGGTGGGCCCCCCACGTCTCGTCGGCTAATGCGTTTGTCTAACGCGTCCACAAAAATGCGTTCATGAAACGCGTTCACGTGGACATGGGTGGGTAGCCCCCCACGTCTCGTATTCACAATTCTCCACTTCGGCGAACTTTTTTTAAAATTGAGCCGATACCAACATGATCACTAATGCGTCGTCTCACCAAATTCGGCTGCACCAATGTGGTTAACTACATACCCCCTCTCCTAAGGGATCAAGCTGCCCGTAGTTCATCAAATGGCCGTGAACGACCTCAATCCAATAGAAGAGTTCGCAACCCTTCTCCAATATCATCAACTCAGCGGCTGATAGCACCTCTAATGGCCTCAAAGTGTAACAAATCAAACACCTCCACCTGAGGTAAACCAATGACCATATCCAAACTATGTCTGCCAGCTGCACTCAAATCAACCAACTCATCATCTGCATCCACATCCAAAAGATCTCCAAACTGTGTCACCTCAGCTGGAATCCCAAATGATGCAGTATGTTTTGGAGTACGTGGAATAATCTCCAACCAATGTGAAGTAGCATCACTCTCCACCTGCTGCGATACATCTAAGGTCTGTCCAAAACTATTCACTAGTTGAGAGTCAATAGGCTCCCTCATCGAAGCCTCATCCAATGTGATAATACCAGACCAAATATCCAATTGAGTTTTACCTCCAATCACAGCAGTTGACAATTCTTTAATAGAATGATCCAAATATGTTGAAGCCTCAGTCCAGAAACCCTTCTGCAAAACATTGCTTGATAACAAACACCGATTCTCCTCCAGCAAGGTATAGTTCTTCAAATTTATCATCCTATCTAGTTGTCCCAAGATTTTCTTTCTAACGAAGTGTCTCGAAATACCATGAGCTCGGCTCCAATACAGAAATAGGTCCATCTTGTACCTCCCACCAAAACCTGAATGTAGTGTTAGACCCTAGAGGGGGGTGATTAGGGTCTTATGCTAATCTAATCTGATTTTATATCAATTAAAACTAATTAATAAGTTATCCTAGCAAGTATGAAATACAACAAGATATATGAGCTAGGATAAGCAATATGAACAAATGAATATATCCTAGCAATGAGATATTACAAATATATGAGCAAGGATATATAAACTAACACAAGGGTAAAATAAACAATCTATAAAAAAGATAGGGCAATATGAAGAGCAATACACAAAGGCGATATAAGATATGAATACAAGAATAAGAATGTCATTGCAATCACAAACAAAACGATATGATCACGGAGTTCGGTCTAACCACTTGACCTACGTCTCCGCTCCTCACCTCGAGGAGATCTCCATCATCACAACAACCGGGTTTTCTACGCTTACCCGAACAACGTTTACACCACACGATACGGTTTTTTAGTTTACCGAAAACTCTACAACTAACACACTCTTGTAATCCCACTCTACACCCTCTCAAGTGTTGAACTAGATGTGTCTCCCTTAAGTGCTCGGATACAACCTCTCTCTAGGTTCGTCAATCGACGCCACTCCTCTTGGGATGATCCCCGACTCTCACGACACACTTCTCTTGGTGTACAAGTATATTACAAAGTGATTCTCACAATAAGCACAATACAAAGTGTTTGTTCTCTATAATCGATGAGAACGAATTATAAGCTCACTCTCTAAGTTACACAATCCCACAACCCAATTATACTATGAATGTAAATACAATAAGCTCAATGGTTGTGTATGTGCAAACAAAGAGAAAATAAAATCAACTAAACTCAATATGAACACTAGTTTAATAAAATGACAATCAAACAATATAAAATATAAAGCTCGATTGAGTTTAGAAAACTTCTCAATAGATCAAGAGTGGAAGGAGAAGAGTTGGATGCTCAAACACCAAATAGATGATCTCCTCAAGCTCTTGTGGAATTGATTCACAAAACCAAAACACTTAAATGCTTAAAAGCTTATAAACACACTTTAAACAAACTTAAACCCTTGATTAAAACTTTGTTAAACCTCTTGGATTGCTACTGAAAACTGAGGTATAAGGGGGTATTTATATGAAATCCCAAAGCTAAGAGAAAGCCAAGAAAAGATCAAAAAACCAACTCAACAACGGCTCTAAAAACTAGCCGTTGGAGCAGATTTGACAGTGCGGCGGTCGACCACGGTGGTCGACCGTGAAGGTCATCAAAGCAGAGAAAACTTCCAGAGAGTTCGACGGTCGACCGTGGCGATCGACCGTGGGAATTTTCAGCTTGATGGTCGACCATCACGGTCGACCGTAAAAGTTTCTGCTGCCCACTCAGAGAAAAACATAAGCGCGGTCGACCGTGACGGTCGACCGCAAACTGACATATGAAAATTGAAATTTAGAAACAGTTTTCTGATTTTAAAACCCTATTTAAAAATATCAAAAAAATTCAGAAAAATATAAAACTTTGGGAAATGATTGTAGACATGATAATACACATGTTACAAAAACTGGTTTTAGAAAGGACCTCTCAAATGAAAAATATCATCATTTTACAAAATAGTTCAAAACATAAAAATGTGAACATATGAGTTTTGACATTTTAGCTTAACCATATTTGGAAACAATACAAAATGATTTTATAGACTTAAAGAAAGATGTAAACTATTATTATGCAGTCTATAAACAAAGAAATCAATATTTTTACAAATACAATAGAAAATAAAACATATGAGTATGTATATGAAAATATATTTGTTTCATATCTAAGTAGTTAAACCAAATCACAAAAATAAATATGAAATATGTAATTTCATACTTATAAACATGAAGGCCAAAACTTGTGTTGTATATATATATATGACTACAAATATATACAAAGAAGCCAATAAAATATGTGTGTATATGATATTGAGCTTAACGTACTTAACACACATAATATAACACCTAAACTAAATTACCCAAGCTTGATCTTGATCTTCGTTGTAGCTCAACTTGGTAATCTTGCGGATGAAGCTTGTAATTGGATCTTTAACTTGAATTGTATAGGCTTCAACTACTATTTCACCAACCTCCATTGGATATCATCATTGAAGTGCAATTCCATCCATCCTCCAACTCGTTGTTTGCCTAGAATAAATACGAAAACACAAATACTAGACAAACAACATTAGAAGTAAGTTATTTGTTAAACATCATCAAAACAAGAAGGCCAACATGAAGTACCTTCACCTTTCTGTCAATCTCATACTTCTTTAATCTGTTGGATACTACTAGGACTTTCTCCAAAGAGGATTTGATTGCAACCCAAACACGCCTAGAACAGCTACCAACAAAGGATCTGGCATGCACGGTTATCAGCCATGTATACCATACCACTATCCAGCTTCTCAAAACAGGAGAACCATTCCTTTCTAGGGCACACATGATAGGTTGCACCACTATCCAACATCCATTCAGATTCCTCCGAATAGCTATCTGTAGGACTGATAGAAAGCGAATAAATAGAAGAGTCAGAATTATTACCATCCGATATAACGATGTTTGCTTATGATGATGGTTGCTTCCCTTTTCCCTTCTACTTATTCTTCATCCATTCGTCGAGCTTTGGACAATTTTTCTTTTAATGACCAATCTTCTTGCACCAATCACACTGATCTTTTCCAATTGTAGGATGTCCTACTCTAGACTGTGACTTCCAATTCTTCCAGTTTGGACCCTTCCCTCTTGCGACCAATGCCTCTGCTACCGGCTCAACTGAAGCCTCATTATCCTTCTTTCAAAGCTGATAGTTCACAAGTGCAGCAATCACCTCACTATACGAAAGAGATGCCTTACCATTAGTCAGAGTAAGAACGAAGGTCTCATATTCCTCGTCGGGCAAGGAACTAAACAATAGCAACGCCTTGTCCTCATCTTCAATCTTGACATCCACATTCGACAAATCCGTAAGAAGCTTTGTGTATGTGTTCATGTGATCACTAATTGAGTTCCCTTCTTTAATTGGAAACGATAAAGTCTCCTCTTCAAATGCAAGCGGTTCTCAACACTCTTTGTTATATACTTGCTTTCGAGAATCTCCCAAATCTTCTTCGCAAAAGTCTCATTCATCACATCATATTTTAGATCTTGAGTCAAATAAGATCTAATCACACCACACGCCATTCAATTCATCTTTTTCCAAACCTTCTCTTCAATATCATCTGGCTTACCATCTAACTCCAAGGTATCCTCCAAATTCTACGCGTTTAGCGCATCCAAAACCTCGCATCTCCATAATCCAAAGTTGTTTGTGCCATTAAACTTCTCCACATCTATCTTCATAGAGTGGATATTCAAACTTTGAATGGTCTTCGTGCCAGAAGCACCACCCTCGACACTCGAAGCATATTCTTTCCCCGATATCTTTCTCAATGCACCGACGAATGAAGAATAGATCCAAAACTAAAAAGATGGTCTTTTACCAAAATATCTAACATTTATCACCAAACAAAGCCCTAGACGAGCTTTCAAATTGATCTACTCCTCCAAATAGCCCAACCATAGCCCGAGCTCTGATACCATTTGTTGTGCGCAGCGAAAATTTTGGCAGAGTTTCTGGTGCATAATATGAGAGAAAGATCAATAAGAATTCCTGTCTCACCAAGGAAATAAGCATCTGAAACGAATATCTTAACAAAGTGGGATATCAGCTCTTCCTCTTATCAGTTCTAGGACTGACTTATCGAGGGAACCTAATAAACTACTACAATGGCCACAAACAGCAAATCACACAAGTTTTACGTGGTTCGGCAAATTGCCTACGTCCACGAGGTAAGGAGAGAGGAGATCTACAATTAGAGAGGAGAGAATACAACTAGGGTTTACAATCACTCAATCTAAACCCTCACACAATCTCTTAAACCTCTCACATAAATATCTCTCACAAAAGCACAAAAGGACTGCACACAAAATTTCCTCTGCCGAAAAATTACTCACAGCCGAAACTCCTTGCACGCAGCCTCTTTTTCCCCTGTTCATAGCCGTTTTCTCTTTGCTTGCACCCTTTTTGCTCCTGCGATTTTTCTCTAAAGCCAAATCTCCTCGCGCTGCTCCCCAAAACCCTAGGCCAAAAATTACATAGGTATTTATAGGAGAAAACGCATCAGCTAACGCGTTCATGAAAACGCGTTCACGAAACACATTCATGTGGGTGGGTGGGGCACCCACGTCTCGTCGGCTAACGCGTTCAGCTAACGCGTCCACAAAAACATGTTCATGAAATGCGTTCACGTGGGTGGGTGCCCCCTCCACATCTCATGTTCACACTATACTGATCAGAGGCGATAACCTTTAGAGTTTCAAGTTGGAGGTTATGTTATGTTGAAGGTGTCACCTATAAAGGGTGTTCAGTGATTTGGCAGACGGTGAAAGCTGTTAGGTCTCTTGTTTTGAACCTACATCTTCTAATCTTGTTTTGATGATTACAAACAATTCCTAATATTGTTTGTCCAGTGTTTATGTTTTCTTATTAGGTATTCTAGACAAATAATATGTTGGAGGATGGATGGACTAGAGCTTTCATGATCATATCCATTGGAGGATGGACGGAATAGTGGAATAAAGCCATTGCACATCAAGTCAAATTCAAGATCAAGCTTCATCCGCAACCAAGTCAAGCATATTGAAGATCTATCAAGCATGGGTAAATTAGTTTAGGGTTTATACTTTATGTGTTAATATCTTAAGCTTAATATTATACACAAACAATTTAATGGTTTATGTGTTTTATCCACAAAAGTTTTTGCAAACAAATAGATATATAATACTTATTTGTTTTCTATGTGGATAAGTTATTTTGGTTTAGCTATATAGATATGAAGAAATATATATCTTCATTTTCATATTTATATGCTTCATATTCTATTGAATTTGAAAAATATTATGTTTATGGATTGAAGACTTACTTACACTACTTTCATATCTTGTATAAGTCTATAAATCCATTCTAAAGTGTTTCAAAGTTTTTTTTAAGTCATTTTGGCAAAATCAAGTTTTCAACATATTCATATTTATGTGATTTTGTAAAATGATGAGATTTTATAAATGGGAAATGCAAATTAAAAATTTCTTTTTGTAACATGTTCATTATCATGTTTACAATCATTTCCTAAAGTTTTATATTTTTCTGAATTTATTTCATATTTTTAAAAGATGTTTGAATTTTATTTTTACTATTCAATTCAGGCTGATAACCTGTTATCAGTCGACTGGTCAGTTGACTTATAACATCAGTCGACTGATCAGTCGACCAAAGAATGTGTCTGCAATCTTCAAAAGTTTCTATTCTGTTTTGGTCGACTGACCAGTCGACTGATGATCCATTAGTCGACTGATAAGGGTCATCAGTCAACTGATAAGCTACCGATTGCCTATAACGGTCAGCTCATCAGTCGACTGATGAAACCCGTCAATTGACTGATGGCCTGTAACGGCTATTTTTTTAGTTTCTGTTTGTTTATCTTTTTACTGGGTTTCACTTGGGTTTTGAGCTTTGTTTCTTCATCCTATATATACCCCATTCTATTTTCACTTCTGAACTAAGAAAAAGAAGTTTTTGAAGAGGGTTTAAAAGAGGAGTTTAAAGAGTTTTAAAGTTTTGTTTAAGTTTCTAAGTTTGAGTTTACAAATAGGAGGCTTGCATTTTCAATTGAGGAATTCATCCTCAATCTTCTTCAACCCCTTTGTGTTTATAGAGAAAATTTTCTAACTCTTTTCTCTAGTAATTTTATTATTAATTTTCATATTCTATTATTACTAGTTTGCTAATTGAGTTAGATTTTATTTATACTCATTTTATCACGCACACCCTATTTGAACTTGTAGCATTTCATACATCATATATTGGATTGTGAGTTTTTGATTTGTGAGATTAAGCTTACATTGAGTTCTCATCCAATTAGAGAACATTTTATTGTAATTGAGCTTTATTGTGAGTTACACGTTGTATCACACTTGTACACCGAGAGGAGTGTGTGGTGAGAGATAGGGTTATCCCAAGAGGAGTGGCGTCGATAGTAATGCCTAAAAATAGGTCTTAATTCTAAGCACTTGAGGGAAACACGGGCTAGAGACCAATACTTAGCGGGTGAAGAGTGTGATTGTAATTGTGTGTGTTGTAAAGTTTTTGGTAAACTAGAAAACTGAATTGTGAGGTGTAAATGTTGTTGGGGTGAGCGTAGAAAACCCGGTTGTGATAGTGGAGTTCTCCCCGGGAGTGGGGAGCAGAGATGTAGGACGGAAGGTCTGAACTCCGTGATCATTTTATTGTGTTTGGATTGTTCTTTGTATCCACTATTTGTTTATATTATTTCTTGTTTATTTCTCCCTTGGCTTATAAATCCTTGCATATATCTTATTGAATACCATTATTGTTAGGATATATTTGTTAATTAATTTTAATAAGTATTAATATCTAATAAGATTAGTAATAACCTTATTCACCTCCTCTAGGTACTTTCAATTGGTATCAGAGCTTGGTGCTCTTTGATTTGAGGTTTAACCACCTTAAGTTAAAGATCCCTTGTTTTTATTATTGTTGTTAATATTGTTTTGATATTATTCTTCTTGCTTGCACATTTATTATGGATATGCAAGGTGCCCCTTGTTTAGGCTATGACATAAATGTTGCTCCTTTGTTCAATAATTTTCCTTATGCTCAATGAATGTTTAGATTCAAAATATTTGTTAGATCTAAACATTTAGATTTATGGAAAGTTATTGATAGTGCTTATATTGTACCCACTTTGGAGAAATCTAAGTGGAGAAATTATGATAAGAAAATATTTACCATAAACAAGTTATTGTTAGATTTTTTGCTTAAAGCTTTTGAACCATCTATATCTAACAAACTTGTTTCTTTTGATAGTGCCTATTTATTATGAAAATATATAAAGGCATGTCAAGGCAACTTGGAGGAGATCCAACGAATTCCGGTGGACTCTACTTCAAGTAATATTAGAGCTTCATCTTCATTGTGCACACGACCACTAGGCGATAGCCCTAGTGAGGTATGCGAGTCCGATCCTGATGATAATCTATTCATTTATGAACTCGCATGTGCTTATGATAGATTAATGAAAGCCTATAACAAATTGCATCATAATTTTGTAGATTTAAAAAGCCAACATGTTATCTTAAAATCTGATCATGAGGCTCTAGCAACTAAGTTCGATATCATTGTTAATAAAAATGTAAACCTTAAAGAAAGCAATAAAAAAATTAAAAATGGATATTGATAGTTTATCTCATGAGAAAATAATACCATATTAGAAGTAGAAACTATTAGGAATGAATTTAATTCTTTTAAAATTAATCATGATTGTTCTACTTCTATTGTCAATAATATTATACCAAATGATGAGTTGAATAATATTAAAGATCACATTTCTTCTTTAGATTCAACTCTAACTAAATGCATTGACAATCATAAGAAGCTTGTGAATATGTGTGCTAAGTCTAAAGTAAATAAGTCCACTCATTATGCACGCATATATTGCAAAATTTATAATTGCTCTATTTACGGCCAAAAAGACCATCTTGCTAAATTTTGCTATAATGCACATAAACATTCTAATAATACTATTTCATGTGCATCTCATAAAGCTTTTACATCTCATACACATGCATATGCACATATTGCACATCATAAACATGCTCATGTGTATAAGTGTGAGTTTTGTGGTCGTTTTGGCCATTTGGCCAAATTTTATTTTGATTTGAAAAATGTTTCTCATTTGCAAAAAGCTTCAAATAAATTACCTTTGTTTGCAAATGACTTTCGTGCACTACCACTTGGTGAACACAAACCTTTTAGACCCTTTCACTACACACAATGCAATAAAAAATATCACGTATATGAATTTTGTTTTGACTGTATTCATGCACCATATATGCCCAAAAGGGATCATAACCCTAGGGCTTTAAGCTTTAATGATAGGGGTCATGTCCCTAGACTCTTCGGTACCAAGAGTAATTAGGTACCAAAATATGTTTAATCTTTAAGAACGAATTCTTTAGCTTTTTAGTTTTTCATGTTCTTAAAGATGTTTTTATTTAAGTTTTATAAATTAAAAACAATTTTTGCTTGGTATTTGATTTAAAAAGTTATCGTTCATATTTTTTTATGATTCTCTTTCATAGATTTTCATGTTTTCATCCTTTATGAATTGATACAAATTTTTATCAAGATGATTTTTCTATACTAAAACATAATTTTTTGATAGTATACATTGTTTTCAATTTGAACAAAGTGTTAGTGTTTATGGGATCATTATAAAACACTCTTATGATGATATTTATGTGTTTGAGCTTTCGGATCATCTATTTGTGGTTTATAATGTATTCCTTATATGGTTTGATCAAGTTTTACAAAGAAAATTTCTTCTATTGATCAAACACTTTTTAGATATATATACTTTGTTTTTATGTATTAAGACATCATTCTCATAATAATGTATTATATATGTTCTCAATCAATCATAATTTATGGTTTGATAACTTATGAATTTTTTTTGAATTTATTGACAAATCATTTGATTCTTGATTTTATTAATTTTTAAAACTTTGATTTTCATTTTTGGGATTTTTTTTGTTTTTGTTTGTTTTTGATATATATCTTATGGATATATATATCTATGTTTTAGACTCTTGTGACTCTTCTCCTAAACACATATATGTGGTCACTTGGTCTTCTTTAATGTGTGTTGTGTTTAGGATATTCTATATCCATGCTTACTCATATTTGCTTGCCATGTTTATAATTGCATATTTTTCATATGGCATTTTGGTAGGGGGAGCAATTCCTATATCTTTTTTTGTTTATACTCACCTATGCTTTATGATAGGGAGAGCTTTCGCTCTCTTATTCTTTTGTTTCCCCATTTTGATGTTGCCAAAGGGGGAGAAACAAGTTGATAGTGAGTATATTTTAAGAGTATTATGTTTTATTGTATATCTTGTATACTCTTTGTGTAGATTATTTGTCATTATAAAAAAAAGGGAGACTGTTAGGTTTCATGTTATGAGCATACATATTCTAATCTTGTTTTGATGATTACAAACAATTCTAAATATTTTTTGTCTAGTGTTTATGTTTTCTTATTAGGTATTCTAGACAAACAATATGTTGGAGGATGAAGGGACTAGAGCTTTCACGATCATATCTATTGGAGGATGGACGGAATAGTGGAATGAAGCCATTGCACATCAAGTCATATTAAAGATCAAGCTTTATCCGCAACAAAGTCAAGCATATTGAAGATCTATCAAGCTTAGGTAAATTAGTTTAGGGTTTATATTTTGTGTGTTAATATCTTAAGCTCAATATTATACACACACAATTTAATGGTTTATGTATTTTATCCACAAAAGTTTTTACAAACAAATAGATATATAATATTTATTTATTTTCTATGTGGATAAGTTATTTTCGTTTAGCTATATGGATATGAAGAAATATATATATCTTCATTTTTCACATTTATATGCTTCATATTCTATTGAATTTGCAAAATATTATGTTTATAGATTGAAGACTTACTTACAATACTTTTATATCTTGTATAAGTCTATAAATCCATTCTAAAGTGTTTTAAAATTTTGTTTAAGTTATTTTGGCAAAATCAAGTTTTTAAAATGTTTATACTTATGTGATTTTGAAAAATGATGAGATTTTACAAATGGGAAATGTAAATTAAAAAATTCTTTTTGTAACATGTTCATCATAATGTTTATAATCATTTACCAAAGTTTTATATTTTTTTGAATTTATTTGATATTTTTAAAAGAGGTTTGAATTTTATTTTTACTACTCAATTTAGGCTAATAACCTGTTATCAGTCGACTGGTCAGTCGACTGATGACATCAGTCGACTGATGACATCAGTCGACTAACCAGTCGACCGAAAAATGTGCCTGCAATCTTTAAAAGTTTCTGTTCTATTTTGGCAGACTGACCAGTCGAATAATGATCCATCAGTCGACTGATAAAGGTCTTCAATCGACTGATAAGCTATCGATTGCCTGCATCGGTCAACTCATCAGTCAACTGATAAAAACTGTCTGTCGACTGATGGCCTTTAACGGTTATTTTTTAGTTTCGTTTGTTTGTCTTTTTGTTGGGTTTCACTTGGGTTTTGAGCTTTGTTTTTTCATCCTATATATACCACATTCTATTTTCACTTCTAAACTAAGAAAAAGAAGTTTTTGAAGAGGGTTTAAAAGAGGAGTTTAAAGAGTTTTAAAGTTTTTCTTAAGTTTCTAAGTTTGAGTTTACAAAGAGGTAGCTTGTGTTTTCAATTGAGGAATTTATCTTCAATCTTCTTCAACCTCTTTGTGTTTATAGAGAAGTTTTTCGAACTCTTTTCTCTAGCAATTTTATTATTGATTTTCATATTCTTATTATTGCTAGTTTGCTAATTGAGTTAGATTTTGTTTATACTCATTTTATCACACACACCCTATTTGAGCTTGTAGCATTTCATACATCATATATTGGGTTGTGGGTTTGTGATTTGTGAGATTGAGCTTACATTAAGTTCTTATCCAATTAGAGAATATTTTATTATAATTGAGCTTTATTGTGAGTTACACGTTGTATCACACTTGTACACCAAGAAAAGTGTGTAGTGAGAGACGGGGTTGTCCCACGAGGAGTGGCGTCGGTAGTAATGCCTAGAGGTAGATCGTAATTCTGAGCACTTGTGGGAAACACGAGCTAGAGACCAACACTTAGAGGGTATAGAGTGTGATTGTAATTGTGTGTGTTGTAAAGTTTTTGGTGAACTAGAAAATTGAATTGTGCGGTGTAAACGTTGTTCGGGTGAGCGTAGAAAACCCGGTTGTGATAGTAGAGTTCTCCCCGCGAGTGGGGAGCGGAGACGTAGGACGGATGGTCGGAACTCCGTGATCATTTTATTGTGTTTGGATTGTTCTTTATGTCCACTATTTGTTTATATTGTTTCTTGTTTATTTTCCCCTTGGCATATATATTCTTGCATATATCTTATTGAATATCATCATTATTAGGATATATTTATTAATTAATTTTAATCGGCATTATTATCTAATAAGATTAGCAATAACCCTATTCACCCCCCTCTAGGGTACTTTCAAAAGCTTGCCTCGGGATATATTAGTCCGTTCAGGATTATTGAGCGCATTGGAGTTGTTTCGTATCGACTCCATCTTCCAGCATCGATGCCGGATATTCATGATGTTTTCCATTTTTCGATGCTCAGAGACATTTATGCGACAAGGAGTAGCAGAGAGTGTTTGATGTGTCGGACTCAGAGATTCAGGCTGATTTGACTATCATTGAGACCCCAGTTCATATTCTTGCTCGAGAGGATAAAAGACTTAAAATAAGGTAATTCTTTTAGTGAAAGTGTAGTGGAACCAGAAAGGAGTAGAGGAAGCTTCTTGGGAGCGTGAGGAAGATATACGTCGCGACTATCCATACCTGTTTAAGCATCTAAATTGTTGATTTTGATTTGTTTGAGTTTAAGTTATAGGTATAACCATATTTATATTTAACACTAGAATGTGGGTATTAACAATTAGTTCCTAATCATTCGAAACATATGTTATATACATGGGGGGTTCCGTGTTTGGATTTTTCACCTAACGTACTAGGTCCGTTTAATTAGGGGTTAAGTGAGAGTACTTGCATTCTAGATTGTTAAGTATAAATATTACTTATTATACATATCTTGGGATTAATGATACAAGATGTGTATGTAATGGTTTTCTTGTCTGGATTATTTCCTCAATAAACTTTTCTCGTATTATTAATCTCTAAAGATATGTTTGCAGAATTTCG